>JAENPR010002037.1:0-84264 GCA_018135685.1 Themeda triandra | reverse complement strand
CGGATTCTCCCCGAGAATTACTCCTCATCCAAATGGCAAGTACTCATAGATTCTCGTGGAGAGAATAGGCAAGAATCACCTCTCTATTTATACTAGCTGGGAGCTCAAAATAATGCTCCTCACCACTATCTATTCAAACCCCACCAAAATCACTCTAGATTCAATTCTTACCTGTCACCTCCTCCCCACCTTGCCCTTCACTAGAATCAAGTATTCAAGTACAACCACTCCACTAGAGAATCACAGAGCATAGCTAGAGCTAGAGCTAGAATTTTGGGGTGGTGCTCTACCAAATAGGCCCTAATACAAGCCTTGATTTATCTAAACAATGTGCCGCTTACACAATTAAAGATATTCACAACACGTACTACCTCATGCAACGTCTATTAATGAGACTATCAAGTGCAATAATGTTTGTATAGACTTGTTTGTATTTATGATAGTTGGTTTGTGTTGATTTGATCTATACCTAGTATGTATGGTTTTATAATTATGATATGTATATTATTGAATCATGTATTGGACATTTTAATTCATAACAATTGTATTATAATCTTGACAACAATGATATGTGATGCATTAATAATCTCAAATGTAAGATATTATTAGGTTATAACCTCTCTATTTAAATGTAATAATAAATATATAAATGGAAAATTAAGGAATGAAGATCACCGTCCGATCCAATTTTGACTTTTGGACCCCACAGATCCAATGGATCCTGGGTAGTGCGAAGACCTAGGATGCTAACATCAAATAGAAAAAGTCAACTAGGAAATGATTGATCTTGTTCAAATCTACAATATTCATATATAAATTTTTATCTTTACATGAGTCATATGAAACATTACCAATTTCCATAGATTTAACTTAAATTACAAATAATTGGAGCACATGTTAAGAGATGGTACAATCATCCATGTAGCAAATATTCGATTACTAGGAATTTTTTAGGTGAATATACCCACACCATTTCTAAGTTTTGGGTGACCAAGTACCATAGAAAACATTACATTTTTTCCTCCCGGAAGGAATAAACGCATAATAATAATTGGGACATTCGTTTTGCGCGTGATGGAACGAAAGTTGCAAAAAGCTTGAGAATGGCATCTTGTGGTTGGGTTGATATACACCCGTCGAGCAAGAGGAACAAGACTGCAAAGAGGATGTATACATACGCAATATTAGTAGCCAAATATGTTCAGTGTCGCACAACTCTTTACAAAGTTCATATTTGTATGTAAATAAATAATACGTGGAATGCTACAACATACTATGGTACATATTCCGATACAGTCCGAATATTATAATATTTCTTATATAATGTATGATGCATATGCTAAATTAAGACATTACTTGCTATCTAGTACATGTGTGTGACTACTGGCTAGATACAATCCTTATTAGCATAGATCAAGAGATGGGCCCACACATTAACTCGCATGATTTGACTTTTAAACTACTGAAATCATTAAAAGGTCAAACCATCGCTGATTTCGTTGTTGAGTGTTTAGAATTGATATGAAAGATGAAATTAGAATGTTACTTGTACTCTATGAAAGCTTTATTTTGATGGATCGTCTTGCAAAACAGGCCAAGGTGTTGGCATAGTCATTGTCTCTGTCGATGTTTTTATCACCGATAGCTCCGTCCTTTAGGGGTACCGGGACAGTTGTTCGAGCCTCGGCGAATAACAGAACTCGGCGGTAGACGCAACAAGACGAACGATTTATACTGGTTCGGGCCCTTGACTTTGGTCGAGTAATAGCTTTTATGTCCATCGGTGTTAGCCTTGTTGTATTGATGAGTATCGTATTGGTTGTACTTGTTTACAAGGGGTACCCTCAGCCTAGGTGCGTTTCGAGGGTTCTTTGGATCCTAGTTGGATACAATAGAGTCCCGAACTAATTGGTCCAAGCGCTTTCCTATTACGGTCCGTCTAGGAAATAGAAATCCGCACGCAGCTTGGCCGTGCTTTCGCCATTGTCAATCGACGGGTCCACCATAAAAGGGCCCACCGTACTTGTATTCATAGGTCATGGGGAACCCTATGGGTCCCCCATCGACAAGCCTCCGAGCATTTCATGGTTGAATCTCGGAAGACGTGTTCTTCTCCTTCTTCGGGTTCTTTATCGAGATGAAACCTTGATATGGTCCTTGTTGTCTATTTCTTCCTCTTGTTGTGTGTTGAGAAGTGCACTCGTGGAGTGTATCCCCCGAGCATCTCATTTTTGGTACAAAAAGCTAGAGGGTCATTTTATCTTGCCTTGATATCTTCTCGTTCCTCCTTTGGGAGTGTAATTTTGAAATTGCACTCACTTGAGTGTAACCCGAGATCTTGTTTTTTAGTAAAAAGCTGGAGGGTCCTATAAAGAATTTTAAAAAACTGTCTTTGGTGGAGGGTACTTTGCAGCCCCCGAGCCATTCCCGGATTCTTTTGTGATGAAGAATTTGGGTAAGGGTCTTCAATCTGATATTTTTTTTGCGTGTACTTGGTTGTTGTGGGTATGTACTTTTTTATTCCTCTGGTTGTCCTTTGGCCCAAATATGCTTTGGATATTCTGCTTTGTCTTGTAGTGTCTTTACTTTCTAACCGTGCTTGTACAGTCATGCACTTGATTGCTTGGTACTGTTCGTGCATGCTTGTGCAGTCATGTCTGAGTGTTGTCCTCTTGTTCACGTGTTGTACTTTTAGATATTCCCTTTTGTTCCTAGACTTGGTGTTTGTACACCCAACTTTGCCTATAAATACTGCTCCTTGTAGGCTTTGTTTCTCATCACTTTGAAGCCTTGGGGTTTTGTAGTTTCTGAGTTTTCTTCTGAAGACATGGATATTATAGTTTGTGAGCTTGGCGAGCCCTTGGGCGTGTTCTTCGTCCTTTGTAGTCTTTGTTAGCAAACGGTAGAGGTCTTGTGATCGGGATTAGTAGCAGGATAATCTCAGGGTGGTATCTATCTGTAAGGAGCATTGGGGCAAATGGGAGAGGGCTTGTGATGCATGTGGTGCATTTTGCATTGCCTCATCTACCAGTGCCTGTCCTCCATCATTTTGTTGCTCCTTACATTGGTAGTCGACGCGTGTCTCGGCTTGTTCTTTGGTGTTCTACCGTGGATCAGCCATTGTTCTGTCTTCTACGGTGCTCCTTTTGCACAGTAGCGTAGATCAGCATGTGTTGAGAGTTGATCCCGGGTTGTTCTGTTGAGGCAGGTGTCCTTCTTGGAGCCTACTCGGAGGACCTGGTGTTCTTCTCTTGCCATGTATAGCAATCTTGGTTGCGTATTCTCTTCGGTGAATACGTTGGTCAGGGTTCTTCTCCTGCAGGGCGACATTGAATCTTGATGGAGGAGGGGCAACATCGAATTCCACTGGGTTCCCTTTGGACGGTGGGTGGCGATGGATTTATGTTGCGTTCTAGAATGATGTCCTTAGCTTCTTCTTTGGATTCATCAGATGTTGTATTTCTGTTGTACTTCAATATTTTCTTGATTACAGGAATAAAGATAAATGTTGTTCATATTATCTTCTGGTGCTATTTGTGAATATCTTGTGTTGTTTTCACCTCAGGTTCTTTTAAGAATGTACTGCGGGTTCTTTTAGCTTCCCGTAGTGTTAATGTTGTTGAAGATCCAAATTCTCACATCGGAGAGTTGTTGCTATATGACCGTGTTGCTTGTATCTTGTATCTACCGGGTTCTTTTGATATTATGGGTTCTTTGTGCCCTTTTAGTTGTGAATGTGCGCCTCTCGCAATTCCGACCGTTGGCTTATATTCGTTACATTCCTTCCATTGCGCCATTAATTATGGAATGGTAAGTTGGAGCGCCACGCTTGGTAACTGTGCTTAAATGGGCCGTGTGGGCCATTTGTGTCTTGCGTTTTTTCCTTTGCTCGCTCTTGCTCCTTTGCGCAAAAATTCCCCAAATCCTTGCTGCTTGAAACCCTAGCCATTCCATCGCTCCCATTGCCTCCGTCCGTCTTGTCCTTGCACCGCGCCGGTATCGATGTTTTATCACCGATAGCCTGCCACGAGGGTATCCGGACGGTTGTTCGAGCCTCCCGATGAATAATGGAACTCGGCGGTAGATGCAACAAGATGAACGATATATACTGATTCGGGCCCTTGACTTTGGTCGAGTAATAGCCTTTACGTCTAGTCGGCGTTAGCCTTGTTGTATTGATGAGTATCGTATTGGTTGTACTTGTTTACAAGGGGTACCCTCAGCAGCCCTTTATAGTCTAGGTGTTGCTTAGGGGTTCTTTGGATCCTAGTCGGATACAAGGATAGAGTCTGAACTAATTGTTCCAAGTGCTTTCCTATTACAATACGTCTAGGAAATAGAAATCCGCACGCAGCTTGGCTTAGTGCTTTCAGCTTGTCGGTCGACAGGTCCACCATAAAGGGGCCCATCGTACTTGTATTCATAGGTCATAGGGAACCCTATGGGTCCCCCATCGACCGTCTCGCCGAATGTTTTTAAGACATCAAGCCGATTGAACTACATTTGCACCAACAATCAAGTCGAATACGAAGCTCTCTTGTTCAGCTCGAGAAATTTTGCAGTCCATGGATGTGAAACATGTTGAAGCCTTTGATGACTTTTACCGGTGATACGACAAATTGCTGGTGCTTTCAATGTTTTGGAAGAGTCATTTAATACATATCTTGGTAAATGCCTTGACATCATTACATATTTTATCGAATTCTAAATTCAGCATATTTTAAGACATGTGAATAGTAACATATTAGCTTAACAAGCGTCAAGTTTTAATGCCGTAAGACGTAGTTTTCACATCAAAAGACAAACCGATGTAAAACGAAGAAGATGTGGGGCTGTTCACCCCGTCGGGCTGGTTTTCTTTGCGAAGGCACAAATCACAATTCCTATTGTGGATCATTTATGTGATCCAAGTGCCAAAGTTAATATTAAAAGTGTTCAGCAGGGTGCATAGAAATTTGTTTTGCACAATAATAAGCTATATCGATAAACTGCCGAAGACTTGCTACTCAAGTGTTTAGATTCTGATCGAGAAGAGGTGGCTATGGGAAAGGTTCATGAAGTCATTTGTGATATGCAGCAATCGGCTTCAAAAATCAAGAGGTTATTATGTTGGGCTGGTTTCTATTGGCCTGCTATGATTGCTAATTTTTTTCTTTACTGCAACGGGTGCGAGGACTGCTAATAGTTTAATAATGCTCAACCAGTTCCTACTGCAATAATTATACATTCTATTTTCAAACCTTGGCCGTTTCGAGGTCGGGGGTAGAAAAATTTATTAGCCAAATTCATCTCTCCTGATCAAAGGGACATTTTTTTTATTGGTTGCTACATATTATTTCACAAAGTGGACTGAGGTTGTGCCTTTGAAGAAATATGTGACACAGAAGAAGGTAACTGAGAGGGTGTTTGGATCCATTGTCACGTGCTAAACTTTAGAACTAAAGGCGAAAGGTTTTTAGGGTCTCCTTTGACGCTAGAGTTTTTAGCACATATTGTAGGCTTTGGGACACTTTTATCACTCCTTTTAGCACTTCTGTTTGGATCCCAGTGCTAAAAGTGAAGTGCTAAAGTTTAGCACCGGGATCCAAACAGGGCCTGAGTTTGTTACTAAGTATATTTGTCATACATAGATTCGACATTTCTCATTAACTATGGTTCAATGATCATTTTCTGTGTCAAAGGAGGTACGAGATTTTGTTGAATTATATAAAATCAGGTTGCTCAATTCATCTCCATATATATTATCCTCGAATTAGGATATCAAGACATGGTGCTACTTAAAGTTACTCTTTTTGAACTGGTATATGGACAAAAAAAATTTTTTGCCCATTGAGGTAAATTATGATGCATATAACTATATAAATTGGCAAAGTCAAAATGATCTATGCTATTATGCATGTATCATGACCTAATGATGCACATTACCAATAAGGTGAGCGATTAAAAAAATAGAAGCTATAAAGGATATTGAGAAAGACAAAACTCGAGTGCCTAGACATAGAGCAAGAAACTGAAAAACAAATATTGTCATGTTGAGGATTTATAGTGTGGAAACTAATCTACCATTTGGGACAAAGATTATGTTTGGCAAGAACTCAAGTGTTTGGCAAGAAGTCTACCATTTGAGAACACTGAATCATCCATTTTTTTTCCTGTAATTAAAGAATTGGATTTTGAGGCATATATGTACTTACACTCTTGTGAGCAGGTTATAATCATCAAATTTCTTGTAAAGCTGCAACAGAGCTTCTGGGATGAAATTAGGGAAGTGATACGTAAAAATGTTGTCCAGGTGTGGCAATCCTTCAAAGCATCCTGTGTTTTCATCCTGGTCCTGGGAAAAAATATCGAAAAAGAGAGAGATATAAAAATGATATTATATTGATGCTTTGGATAGTATCAGTAAAAGATTAATAATAAAGGCATTTAAAAGTCGGATGGAGGCATGGATATATTACCCAACGATGCTTTGGCTGATGGGCAAACCAATTCCTCGCGAAGTTAAACATCTCCATTCCAGTTCTGTCCCCCGCGTACTGGCTCACTGGTACATTATTTCCACCAGTTCCAGCAGAAGTATTATTATTGTTTTGGTCAGCAGAAGTATTGTCATTGTTTTGGTCAGCAGAAGTATCATTATTGTTTTGGCTGGGAGGTACATAATAGTAGACCTCTTCGAACAGGGGCTGTATCTCAACTTCATCGGCCAACTGCGTTCTTGCTTGCGCAGCCCGCATGGCATCTGCGAATATGGGCTTGTGATCGCCGTGCAGTTGCTCATAGAATCTCTTGAGGTTGAGGCACATGGTTGACACCGCGACAGGCGAGCTCACCATCGCCGCGTACGCTTGCAGCAGATGCGTACTACGTTTCACCGGGTCGTCATAAAAAATGTCGTCCTCCTCCCCAGTGAGAACCTCCAGCAGGTCGTATATGCTTCGGACATGTAGAGTATCTAATGGGAACATCTCTTGGATCACTTGTTTTAGGACTACGTAGTCTTCCTTTTGACTCTCACCATCCAGCGGCACCAACGGTGGCGGCCGAGACGACGACGACGATGATGTGTGGGCATAAACTCTCGATACCACTTTCGGATATTCTGTTGTTGCTCCGTCGTAGAAATGAACCCTCAGCTGGTTAAGGTTTCCGTCGTCGTCGTCTTTCATGCCGAACGCCCCATTGAAGGCCAGGCCAGCCCTGTGAGCACTCAGGATGCAGGTCAAGACGCCGTGGAGAATCCTGCCACCAACTTTAGTCAGCACCCGCACCGCCATCGCGTCCTGCGGCTGCTTCCCAGGTATACGGTGACCGCAGGTCATGGGTACTTGTTGTCCTAGGAGAGCGCTTAGCGCCATGTCCCCGCTCCTGCAATAATGCATAACATATCGTGTGCTAGTGAGAGATATACTCCTACATAATGCATGGACACATACACATATCACCTACCTATCACAACTCTTACATAATGCATGGACACATACACGTATCACCTATCTATCACAACTCGTTCTAGCTATCTTGGTTTTAGTGTAGACATGATTTTTGTGTAAGAAACCATTTCCTTATCTTTCTTTTTAATTTGAATGCAACATCAGCATTTTATCTACTTGACACCTTAATTAGGCTCTGTATGGCACATCTTAGCTTCACGAATGAAGTTGTTTTTTTTTTCTAAATAGTTTCATAAGCAGTTTTCTCGGTAAAGCTAAATTGTTTTAAAAAATTGTATGGCAAAACAGTTTTACCAAGAACACTCAACTTCATGCATGATTGAGAGAGGGAAATGAGAGGGAGAGGGAGAGGGACGTGAAAAACTTTTTTTTCGGCTTCACCTCTCTTAAATCCTTTGTGAAAGCATAGAAAAAAGAAACTTCACTCATGAGCTATTTTTTAAAAAAAGGTGTTTTAAAAAAAATCAGTTCACAACAACTCATGAAGCTATTTGGTGAAGTTGTGCTAAATATGCTCTCTTAGTAGTGTACCATAGAAACTACCTATAGGGACTGTCCTAATGCAAATAATTAGGACATAACCCGCAATGGTTAGAGCTAGCTAGTTACAAGACAACTTCTTGAATAGTACTAACTTTTAGTACATAGTTAGAGTTTATTTTTTTCTCTCTTCTCTTTTAAAATACAGAAATATACTTGGAGTTAGATAAAAAGTCGATGGTTGGATTGGCCTTATACGATGTGGGTGGAGTGGTCCACCTAGCTACGTACCTGTTGCCGCCACGAATCCTCGGAAACACAATTATCGTGGACTGATGCCCAAGCGCGTCATAGTCCCTGAGAAACGTACCATGCCGTAATGGTTTAGCGCCCAAAATCAGATGCTGCTCCGTCACAGGAATCCCTTCCCGTTCCTCTATCGCGCGTTTCACTTCTTCCACGCTGTCACTTCGCACGTTGACATCCAAAACAATGGTACGGTTGCATGTCCGTACAAAAATCTACATACATTATGTAATGGGAAATTAACCATCAAATAAATAATAAGAACATGTTTTTTCAGGGTTGCATATGTGCTACATATAAGCTTCTAAAATTACCGACTTTTGCCACTGTTAATATAAACAAATAATCTATGTCAAGTTATACCTGCATTATGTGTGTGCCACATGCTTGATCAACGTTTCTATTTCAAACACATAAATGAACACATACATCATGCTACAACAGAATATATATCATTCATAAATGAAGCTATATGATGTAGAGGAAAAATCTATAATGGGGACTAAAAATTATACAAAAGAAACCCGTCACTACCGGAAACTCCAATTCTTATGTGTGTGCCAAAACACACAGAAAAATGTGAGTACCGTCAGAAAAATACACATAGAAATATAATGACAGAAAAACTGAATTTTTCTGTGTGTACATAGAAAAATCATGCAATTTTTATGTGGGTATTTATAGAAACGCACAGAATAAACATATTTTTTCTTTGTGTACCAAAAAAACACACAGAAAATTCCATACACAGAGAAGTATTCGAGTTTCCAATAGTACGTATATGGCTAGGTAAACATAAGTAATTTCTTTGTAGGAATATTATGTTAATGGGCAAATAAGGGAATGAAGAAACAATCTTGATTACTTGTGGACCTTACATTTATCTATGGATTTTTAGCATTTTTGTCTTCGAAGTTATATATAACCGTGTAGAACGAATTGCATTGGAATTGAATAAGAATAGATGAATGCGAAGACCTGTGATTCTTGGTCTACGGGCTCTTGTTGTAAAGTAGTTCCAACAGCAGCACCGTCCATTTCTTTTAAGTTCGATGCCGTTGCCGTGTCCAGTCCCACCATACGGCACTCTACTGCTAACTGCAAGGCATCAACATCCAAGCAATCATGCATCCGAAAGAAACAGCACGCTCGGTCGTGCATATATTTCAAAAAAAAAAAAAATCGCCGAAATAGAATCATGTTATTTGGACATATATACATCTAGTCTATTTAAATTTGTATTGACTCAGCGCCTTCATTGCTGTCGTGACATATTGATTAGACAAAAAGCAATATAGTTTATTTTTCAACCTCCGACTTGTATTGAACTATACAAAACCAGGACGCATTCCAACAGTTAAAACTGGACAAATTAGGTTATCTTGCAAAGTGTGGTCGTAATTGTAATTTTTAGTATTTTTTAAAATTAATAAAATATAGTTTAATCTCCTAAAACTCATAACTAATGTATTTAAAATCATAAAAATATGAAACTAGTACCAAACTTTTATGAAGAAAATTTTAACCATCAGGTCGTGCTCTTTTTGGAGTCACAAAAATTTTATCCAATTTATAGGGTTGTGTGCTAAATTATCTTCATCTAAGGTCATTTGAAATTTTAAATTTGAAAATACGAGAATTTAAAATATACTTTTGGCACCTTAAATGTTTTTAAATGAAAAAAATAGTCATCCACGGTTGTAGATATCTTCCATTTCTATAATTTTGATATGGAGTTTGCCTTCTTCCGACATTATTTTAAAAAGGTATGTTTTTTTGTTCTAGACCTATTTTTAGAGTTGAATCCAAATATCAACCGTGGCTAAAAATTAAGTTTTAGAGGCAGCTGATGTTTCCATGTGTCTCTATGAGTGCCTCCATTTCTAGTGATGGTCCATACAAACAACTGACCCTAGAACTAGCATCATTGCTAGTAAGACTAATCACCTCTAGACATCAATTTCTAGATTTCTAAAGGCATGCCATCTCTGGAATCATTTTTATTGACAGTTTTTATACAACCATGGCTAGATAAAAGAGGCGTCTATAAAAAATATTTCTATGGTACTGTGGCCTAATAAAATCACCACTAGAAATCTACCTATTTCAGGTACGGATGATGTAAAACAACCTCCATAAAAATGGGTGGACTTCAGATGAAAAGGTTGACTACAAAAATCAATTTCTGTCAGACAATGTTATTGTATAAATAAATTCATTATATTTTTAAATGAAGTCAAATAAAGATAAACTTTTAATTAATGCTCGATGAGATTTCAAACTTTGTAGTTGACAATCATTTTATTTGAAATTGTTCAAGAGAATAAAATATGCTTAGATTTTGACATTAAAACTTTTGAATTTTTCAATGGACCCTCAAACGAAGACGCATCCAAACTGAGCTCCTTGATTGAATCGATTGATGGGAATAACATACAACTGATATAGTGGTGGATAACTGACCTATCGATCGATCCCAGCTTCGGCTTCCCAACAAGGTCCGCAAACAGGCCCCGTCGTCGTCGTCGTTTGATCGATCAACTGCACTGCACTGCCCCGGCCCCGTCGTCGTTCCGCTTTGGCCAGCCTTTTGTACAGCCCTGTCGGCCCCCCCTCGATATCATTTGTGCGTCATGAACCCAACCGCTGGACGCGCTTTTGTTCAGTCCTTCAATTTAACTAGAGGAGGCAGGCGGATGGATCGAGGGGAAACCACAGAGGAAATGCAACATGGCTGACTTTACAATTTTAAAGGTCCATGGGCAAGCACAATTGGAAGGATCCAATAAATTATTTTTAATACGACGATTAAAGTACATTGACAAAAGATAACGACATCTTATAACTTGGCAGCAGCATCACTTGAAACCGCGCTCACCGCGTACAGCGCCAGCCCCCTACGTACGATGCTGGCGTATGTACCTCCTGTCATGTAAATAAACTTGGATTCACGGGTGGTTGAGCCGGTGAACCAGTCTCCTGCAATATAATTCACAGGTTGAGCAAGCAAGTGTATTTATGTAAACTAGCCTAGCTAAGCACTTCGCAAACAACTAACGCTAACCATATAATCTTTTCTTAAACACTTTTGGTGGCTAGAGCACTTCGATATGAGCCTGATCTCTCACAACTTTATCACACTCTAATAACACCCCTTAAATGGAGAGTCAAGGGGTATATATTGACCTATTACAACAAACTAATCATTCTGCATGAACTGCATTTTTCCAGTGAGCATCACCAAAGATGTTTGGTGCACCACTAAAGTTTTTGGGTGATGCCACATGTACTAGTCTTTGTAGTCGATCGTTGAAGGATGAAGTCTCCGGTGCACCACTAGAGAGCTTAATGTGGTGCATCTAACGCCCCCACCGTGACCTCCAATACCCTCTTAGTAACAAAGCTTCGGTGTGAGCACTCTAATGCACACCCTACCAAGCCTGACCGGAAAGCTCCAAATGCATGTCACTGGACAGCTCTGGTACACCTTGAAGCTCTATTGCACACTGTCTAGGCACTCCGTTTCTTTCGGTTTCTTCTTTTCTTTGGATCTTATAATCTGGGTTTATTCCCCTTGACGCCTTGGACTTCTTGCTTGTCTACTAAGATATTCATGGCAACTTCTAATCCTTTATTGCTTGAGAAGTTGATCACTCCATCATTGTAACCTCACCCAAGTCCATTATTTTTATTCACAAAAAAAGTCCATTATTTCAACCGTAGGAGTACATATATTACAGCAAACAATATTAGTATAATTTGATCATGTTTGTTGTCACTAAGTCACCAAAATCACTACCGATCTGGAATATCCTAATCAACTTTTTTTTCAAAACAATAATATATATAGATGCAGACACATACATGCACATATACACCTAATACACACACATGCATAACCCCTATGAGCCCTCCAAAAGACCAAAACAGCAGACCTCGAGGTTAAATAAAGTCAATGAATGTGTCTTCTACTACTTAAAAAATAGCAACATAAAATTTTAAAATAAATTCAGGAAAATAAAAGCACCTAATCAAGTCGAAACCTAGATGATGGATCCACCACAAGAACCTAACTGAGCTAGCAGCTTCATTTTGATCCCTCAAGCAAATGTACATTACTTGTTGGCGGCTTCTTTTCGGAAGAACTATATATGAATGAAGACAAATACGTAAGGTAGATGACTAACTCTTGTATGTTCACATAGTAAAATATGTCTAGGACTATGTAACAGGTAACATTTTTCAAAGCAAGAACGACACCGACTGCATACCTACCAGCGGGCGTTTACAAAAGTACGTTTGATATATTACGTTATTTATAAGATATGAGATAAATACAAAACCATATGGAAGAATCGATTGCTTGTGAGGCCTTGCTTATGTAATTCCAGTGACTTGCATTGCATTGCAAACCAGTCATAGAAAAAACAGTAAATATAGCCAACCGTTCAGACGCGCGATGGTTATCCAACCATTGTTTGTCTTATATGTGCAAAAATTAATACTAATTTTTTTTTGTGTGTGTTTGTGTAAATAACACATTGCACATTGGTTATTTCCACTTGCCAGCTGTCCACGTTAAGATACCTACACATATATTTTTCGATGGAAATTCATTATGGCCCGAGAAACAATCCGCGTTAAAATAATTTGGCGTTGACGATCGCGAGGGCCCCGAGTATAAAATCTTTATACTTCACATGGCTCCACTCAACCACCATGAATCATTATTATTAAAAAAAAAACACCATGAATCTGTCGTCAACAGACCACATGCATAGGATCGTATATGATTTGGGTCTCTTTGAGTTTGTGATGCAAGAAAATAGGTGCATGATCGATTTTAGCGTCAATAATGGAAATGTAAAAGAGTGCCAAAATGTGAGGGAAAAATGCTTATATGACATGGACGCAAGAAAATGCATGAGTTGAGTAGAGAATATAAATGGCCTCATAGTATTTTTCCTTGAAAATTAATACTGATTGAGGATGTAATTAAATTTGTTACAATCATCGTCCTAACATCTTTTGAAGAAATTTCTCTCAAAAGTATGTCCAACGTCCCTCTTGGAATTAGCTATACTTATATTTCTTGTTCATTTTAATCTAAAAGCACAATAGTAGATTCATGGTACTAGTTAAGGAACAAGGTTAGGGCATCGGAGACTGACGTGACATGAAATAAACGAAGAAAGAGAAGAAAACCAAACAGAAAAGCTATACATTACTCAAGCAATTTTTAGCTTCTCGTCACACGATGTTCTGTAGTGTTTCTTGCGATGTTCTGGTGTGTTCTCAGTGATGTTCTGGCGTGTTTCTTCTTCCGATGTTCAAGTGTGTTCTTGCGATGTTCTGACATGTTTGTCGCGATGTTCTGCCGTGTTCCTTACAATGTTCTGACGTGTTTCTCGCGATGTTTTGCTATGTCCCTTGCGATATTTGGACGTGTTTCCTCGCGAGGACACATGATGTCTAGAACATCGCCAAGAACACGCTAGAACATCGCAAGACATAGGTAGAACATCGTGTGACAGAAAGCTATAAATTGCGTGAGTGATATTTAGACAACCTCAAACCAAAGGAACCCGTTTCTCAGATCAAGAACGATGTCGACTTGAATTCCAATGCGCGCAGCAAGAAACCATCAATTTCTGCCTTGAGGCGTGAGGCGAGATGTGATTTCCTCACACATAGTCACATGGGGGCAAGTCAACGAGAAGCGCGAGGTGGAGGATGACCGAGCCCGCATTCGCATCTCCATCTCCATCCATCCCATCCCCAACAAATATGCAACCAGTCCGTAGTAAGACGAGCCGGAATTCTTCGTATTTTGTTCGATGCTGATCCCTTTTGTACAGCCCACTTGGTAGCCCGTTTCCGGCCCATCTGATGGCCCAGTCCGTGCCAGTCTACTCTGTGATTTGACAAAGTTACCCAAACCTGCATTGCCGTGTTGGGACCCAAATTACACGGTGCTTGCCAATTTTGGCCGCTCACACCATGCCTGTTGGTTCTGCCATATGTAAAGTCAGTCATTCTCACATCCCGGTGAAAGCGTGGTTACTTGCCTTCAAAATGTTCCGAATTAATATGCTCAGTTTGTTGCATGTGGTAGCTCCTCAGCAAAATAGTTCTCCACTTTTCAGTCTGCACTTTATGATTCTGTTCTTCTCTTTGATTTCCGAGTGAACCACATATTTTCGACCTTTCTGAAATTACCTGTTTCGAGCTAAATCAACAATATCTGCAAGGTAAATTTACATTTACACAACCTGTAGGGCGTTTATTAACAGAGCCCCACTGCGACAAGTGCAAGATGTGAACATTATAGTTTGGGTTCACTCCACTGATCAAACAGATAAAAAGTTGCATCTGAACTTTGACTGGAATAAGTGAATCAAACGAATCTGTCAAGTTTTACTCTGTTCTCTCTAGCCTTAGAAAGACAAGCACGATCATGAACTGTAGGAAAGTAACACTCGTATTCACATTTACAAGGAACACCGCAATGAACAAGCAGTAGAAAGTACAGGATTTTAGCAGCTGGGATGGCAACTACTTCACAATTGGCGAAACATTCTTCATTGTGTACATACTACTCTTGGAATTCAGGCCATGGGATATGTAATTCATGCTCCATCTTGTGCTTTAAGCGCAGCAGGAAGAAGAGCTCACCATCCTCTCAGGTGGTCTCTGGTTGAGAACCATTCCGCCTTGTGGGTTCTGAACCTGCTGCCCTTGAAGCAATTTCTTCGCTGAAATAAGGATATAATAGTAAGTGGGTAAATGATTGAGCAACAGCACACTACAGTCAGTAAAATTCTGTTGATGTAGAGGAATCCATCCCTAAAGGAACATAGCTTAGCTTACAGCCCAATGACCACCTATCTGTGAGTTTATTGTTTAAATGCTAGTACTCACCAATCTCATAAAACACATCATTCACATTGATAGCTGTTTTAGCAGAAGTTTCCAAGAAGAAGAGACCGTTCTCTTGAGCATACGCCTTTGCTTCCTGCAGCATAGAGGATCAGGTTACCTAATGTATTTCGGCTCAATAGACACCATCACAATCAAATAAGATAACAAAAGTACAAAAAGACATTTCTGGTATCATGCCCCAAGATTTTCATGCTCCGAGGCCCCAACCCACATGAAACATCAAAATGGAAGTGGTCCTGCCTGTCACTAATTCTATGTAACTTATGCGGCCAATACCTATCATTACCTTTTAGAAAGTAGCCAAAACTTCCTATTCTATAGAGGCTGCATCAGAAAATCAGTAGACTCAATATCCTCTGTTCCTACCATTCTGTACCATATTGTTGCCCGATAAAGATGCATTGATTGAATGCAAAAGCTTCTAGGACGAGAAATCACTAAAGAATGTAGATGATAGCAGCTACAGAAACAAATGCAGTAGCCCATCAATGTGTTAAAAGTGGAACTTGAGAAGCACGTTAACATACTTCTGCTGGCACCTGCCTCGCCTCTAATAAATCAGCCTTGTTCCCAGCAAGAGCAACTATTGTATTCGAGTTTCCTGCAATAAAACGAAGGAAACGAAAATGAGAATATAAACTTGTAGATCAGCCCAATCATTGATGTAAGACATCCACAGATAACCCTTTCCAATAAATTCATATCATACTCGGTGAATCAATTTCTTATACAGTTGTTCGATAGGACAGGTGGTCCATAATATGATCCAAAATATCAATACCGTTCCTTTTGAAGCAACCTCCCACCATACAAGTGCATGTTCCAGTTTGTTGAGCAATGAGGTAAAAAGTGCAAAGTAGTTATATGTTACCTTGTGCTTGAAGTTCTTGAACCCATTTCTTCGCACGTGTAAAAGAGGCCTATAATACATAAAAATAATAATGAGTACCGCTATTCATATGTGCTTACCACAATATTAGTATGTCTCAGGATTAAAAGAAGGGACAAAAGAAGATGATACTAAACTTGTTCATGTTCCATAAAAAAAAAACTTGTTCATGGAGAAAATCAGAAAACATTTAAGGTTGCTTCATGTACTGGATTATTTTTTGGACAGAATTTACCTAAGAAACAAAGTAGACACCATCAGAATCCTAAGCTAGCAAAGTAGCAATGTCAAAATATGAAAATGAAATCCTTTTGTCATCATGAAGCAGTGAATCACAGGAGTTACGCAATTTTGTTCTGATTTTCGGATTGCTCATGAAATGTGGACAAAAAAGGTGCAAACGTCCAGTTGCTGATTCATTTCTGATGACACATTTATTTAACAAAAAAAAAATGCACCCTCAAAGGGTCTACATGCAGTTGGAAACTTCTAACATTGCATCTTTCCAGAGCTCGGAGCAGAGTTAATTAACTATCGATACTCCATAAAATGAAAGTTGGATGCAAAGCTAAGCAATTATGACACAAAAAAGAGGATGGGTACAGAACAATTTTCCAGAACACTGTCTTTCAGTTATTATTTCGGTGGTGTCGACACATTTCAGTTCTGAACTCACCGTTGAGCCAGAGAACCATGGATGTTAGCTAGGCCACAGCAAAACACAATGTATTTATTCAATTCTAAAGCACTCATCTGCCATTATATCAGTAATTCAACAGCCATATATTTTAATTCTATTTCTGGACCCAAGTTCCCTCTGAGCAGAGGAGAGTCCTTTCAGAAGCTGTTATTATCATAAGAAACAAAACATACGCACCACCAGAAGCACTAATACACTAGACGCTACGAATTTTCACCGATCATGGAAGAAACAGAATGCAGTGTGCCATTCTAATCAGAGCAGGGAATTCTATCAAGAGCTACAGATGGTGATTCTAAAGCTCTTATCTGCCATTATATCAGTAACTCAACAATCATATATATATTCATATTTGTTGTGGCATGACTCCAACCTTTCAATTTTAGCAATTGCCATTACAACTGAGTGAATCATAATATTAAGAAATTACCAGCACAATTGAACACTATACTATTCATCAAGTAAGTATTTTTCATTGTATATTACTAACCGCATTCGTGATGTCGTAGACAACATGGCAGCCGCAGCGCCCGGTAGTACATGGGAGCCAAGCTGTGGTACCGCTCCTGCCCCGCCGTGTCCCATATCTCGAACTTGACCGTCTCGTCGTTAACCGCCAGAGTCTGCGCGAAGAAAGCTGCGCCGATGGTTGATTCCTGCAGGCAGACAAAGCAGCAACGTTCAAGCACCCGCTCTGTATCACAAACCTGCTGAATTCAGACATAATCCTAATTTCAAGGATTGAATGATATGGAATCTCACCTGGAACTCGACGAACTGGCCTTTGACAAACCGGAGGACCAGGCTGGACTTGCCCGCGCCCACGTCCCCAAGAAGAACCTGGCGACACAATACAAGCAGAGGAAGGAAGCGCGTGTCAGCAACCGTGGAGCTCAAAGTCGCCGTACAAAACAACAAACCCTAAATCCTAACTAACTATCGGAAAAAGAAAAGATGCAATCTTTAAACGATCGCTGCGAAGTCCATCCACCCCCTTCTCAAGAACCGCCCAAGAAACCCGGAGGGAGCGAAATCCCAGGCCTCCATTCCGTCGGGGGAACAGCGGAGGGGCGACTCCTCCGGCGCGACAAGACTCAGTTGACCGAAATCCGGACTCGTCGAAACCGAGAGGAACAGGAAAATATGGGGTCGAAATCGAAGGCTCGGGGGTGTGGATTTCCTCACCAGCTTGGCGTTGCGGATCTTGGTGCCGCCGGCGGTGGCCGCCATCGCGCGAATCACACGGCTGGGGATCGGAGCGGCCGCCGGAGGGAGGAACAGAGGACTCGCGTGCGCAGGGATTGGATTGGAAGATGAAATCACGCGCGCACAGGCGACCAACCGAGCGAGCAAGCGAGAGAATCTGGGAGCTCTTTCTCTTCCGAATCCCCCCTGTGTGTGTGGTGCGGTGTTTGTTAGCGTGCCGTGTTGGCTCCTCTGCTCTGCTTTTTGTTAAGTTAGCGCGTTTCCTTCTGGCTGGGATTAACCAATTACTCTTTTCCTAATCCGATTCCATCCCTACTTCATTTTCCGTAATGTAATAATTGTATACGTGTTCTTTGACTGGTGCAGATGTTGGTATGAATCTGAGTCAAACTCTCATTCCAGGCTCTCTAGTCTTAGCCACCTTGGCACGGCTTCTAGACTCAAGAGAGCTGAAATAGATGTCAGATACATTAATACCTTTTTTCACTAATAGTGACAGTATAAACGTGTCGGCGTGGCATAACTATCGATATAATTTGTTAAATAATAATATCTCTATTGATCATCCGAGTGCTTATATATGCTATAGTCCATGTCCATAGCATTTGTTCTAAGTTTATCCTGCCTTAAACGTACCTGATCCATGTCACCAAAAAGAACAGTTCATCTGCTCCACATACCCAAAGGTCAAAGTCAACACTAAACTCCGACACGGTCGACCAAAGATGAAGACCCATTTTTTTTTCGTTCTCACTTGTGGACGACGGACGTTGAACGCACAAGACTGATAAAGAAATGTTCAACTTTTGCACACGCTGGCTGGCCGGACCTGCTGAACCTCTCGAAATCCAGAAGGTGGTGGACCGGTGGTGGCAGGTCAATTTGGTTTTTGCAGCATGGCACCTACTAGCTCTTTCTAGAATGCTTTCTGCTTGTCACATGCTCATATCATGCCCTAATGCCCTCGCAGTCTTTGTGCATCTAGTAGCTCCGACTATGAAAGCTACAGTACACGGTATTTGTCCAATTAGCAGCAAAGTAGGAGTATGTGCGTATTAGTACTCCTTTTATCCACAAAAAAAAAAATACAATTTTAGCTTTTTGAAAAAGTTTGAATTTTGATTGACTTTATATAACATAGTACTAACATTTTTTTAATGTAAAACTAGATAAATATTTGTGCGTTACACAGGAAAATGTAATATCAAAATAATCCTAGTATGAATGTGTGACAAAAAGTATTTTTAAATGCGAGATCGTAACATCAATATTATGATAGCAGTTATGTTCTAATTGCAGTGGTGAATCTAGCCGGAAACACCGTCCCGTCATCGAGGTCAATTTCAATATGTGATATAAATTTTCTAAGTTTGAACCATGATTTACACAGGATTTTCCAAATTTCATTGGGGTCAGCTGACCCTGATGAACCCCCTAGATTCACTAATTGTATCCTCCAGCACACCTAAGTTGCACATCTTCTTAACAACATCATAGGCGTAGGCCACGCTGTCGGCCACTCCGGTTCACATGGTCATCACCTTGCCGCTCTCGCCTTGGGCTATCCAGGCTATCGACAAACTACGCCACGCTTTTCATATGGACCGGTGGGGATTCCGTTGCGGGCAACAGGTGCAAGGCGACGTGGGAGATCGTGTGCAGACCGCATGAGTTGGGCGGCCGGTCATTGACCTTCGGCGGGCCGGGATAGCACTTCGGGTTCGCTGGCTCTGGCTACGGCTCCGAGCGCACTCAGGGACAACTCCGAGTGCTCCGTGGTCGTCGTGTTCCAGGCCGCCACGACTTCGGCTCTGGGCGATGGCGCGTCCACCATGTTCTGGACGGACAACAGGCTCGACGGCACCAGCATCCAGGCACGCGTGCCTGCGGTCTTTGCAGCGGTGCCCATGCGCCTTCGATCGACCACGGTGGTGGACGCGCTACACAAACGGACTTGGGCGCGCCAGGTTACCGGACCTCTGTGGGGGTCGAGATGGCGGACTACAGGGTGAATAGTCCTTTCTAAAACTTAGGGTCCGTTTGGATGATGACCACAGCATGCCGTGCCGTGCCACACTTTCTATGCCATAGTTGAGTCTTACGTTTGGTTCGCGGTCTTATTTGTGGCTGCCACAAACTAGCATGTCCTCATGCAGTTAAATTTATACGCCAAATCGTGCCGTACTTGCGGCGGCTATTTTCGGTGCCGCACTTTTGGCAAGCCAGAGACTCGGCATGGTATTTTCTGGTCAGAATCCAAACAGACCCTTATCACACCGCTAACCAAAACAAATACGGAATTAAAACTATCGGTCTAGCCAAAACTTCACCCCTCTAACTAAAACTCTAGATGCACCTTGTAGAAGATCCTACACAAGTAATCAAGGTGCCAATTTAGCTAGTGCTCTTCTAATCAATTCTAACTTTGCGAGTCAGCGTCACACAAACCTAAGCAAATCGCTTTGTCAAACCGAGACCTACACAATTCTAACGAGCCAAAAGACAAAGCCCAAACCTAAAGCTCACTGATGCTCAAGGATAAAGCTACACATGCCGAACCCAAGAGCGTAATTTACTTAACTACACAAGCTAAGCAAAGCAAGCGGGTTACTTCTAGCTACACAAGCAAGAAGGTGCTCAACAAGCTACACAAACAATTAAGCACTAGAGCAACTACTCAAGCTATGTAGGAATGTATGAATGTAGATACAAGCTTGAGTTAGAGAGGGCGTAAACCACCGCGAAGAGTGGACACAAGATGACACGGTGATTTTTCCCCTGGTTCACTTGGTTGCCACCAAGCTACGTCCAGTTGTGGCGATATACCGACTTGGTGATTCACATGCAACTTGGCATCTCCTAGCCAACTCCCGCAGCTGGGAGCTCCGTGCAATCAACACAAGAACGGGATCCTCCAAGCCACGCTCTATAGAGTAGCCAATTCACGATCTCCCGCGGGGAAGGCTCAAGAACCCCTCACAATCTCTTCTCCGGAGCACCGCACAATATCCTTGTGTGCTTCGACGGAGTCTCTTGCCACCAAGCCGTATAGGAGGTGGCAACCTCCAAGAGTAACAAGCATACCGGTTTGCAACACGATCATCTAGTGCCACTCGATGCTATCTCTCAAAGCAACACACTAGAATCGCTCTCTAACTCAATCGGATGAACACTCTCAAGCATGGATGAGTTAGATGGCTCTCAAGCACCACAACACAAGCCATAAAAGCCCTAGTGTGCTCAGCAACCGGCCATGGCCGGCCAATACTTCTATTTATAGCCCCCATGGGCCAACTAGCCCTTGCTCCCTTGAACCAGCCAGGCGCTCCTAGCCGTTGCGACCCAACGGTCGACTGACCGTGTCCGGCACTCGCCACCGCCTCCGGCGCTCGCCCAGCGCCAAGGACGGCTCTGAGTAGCGTCCGGCGCACGCCGGACGCGCCAGCCCAGCGTTCGGCGCAGCAGCCGCGACACCATGCCAGCAGCGAGCCAGTACACGTCGGACGCCGTACACCGACAGGCCAGCGTCCGCCGCTCCACCGAGAGACGCGTCCGACGCCAGAGACCGGCACAACCCGAGCAGACGACCGAACCCGTCGGACGCAGGGAGCCAGCGTCCGACGCCTTCTTGCGGACACGTCCGGCGCACTGCCCTCCTGCAGGCCACTCTGGACCGCGTCCGACGGCCAAGCCAGCGTCCGACGCTCGCCGTCGGACGCGTTCGACCAGTGCACCAGCACGCCGTCCTCGTCGTTTCATGTTTCCTCTTCAACCTTTGCTCCAACATGCTAACCAACAAGATACCAACTTGTACACCAGAGTTAGCATGTTATCTCCAAGATTTTGCATCCAGCGCAATAGAAAATATGCAACCAATTTTCCCGAAAGGACCCAAAACCATCTCAACCCGGCAAACACCACCACTTTTACAAATGTGCCAACACCACCAAGTGTACATCACCATGTGCATGTGTGTTAGCATTTTCACAATCAAATTCAAAGGATTTTCTCTTGTTCTTACCACGCCACTCGATCCTAGCAAGTCACAATGTTAGATCGCTCAAGTGGCACTAGATGACCGATATGCAAACAAGTTTGCCCCTCTTGATAGTACGGCCATCTATCCTAAGCCTGGTCATCAACTTCTCTACACACCTCATGATCGGTGAAATGAAATGCCCTAGGATATACCTTTGCCTTGCGCATTTCCATTTCCTCCATCTTCCTCCGAAGTGCCAATGCAACACATGCACCGACACGATCTCAAGTTGATATGATCCACTTCATATCATCATGCAACCTTCTCGGTCCATCAATCTTGACCTCACTTGCTCTTCACCGCCTCATGGTCCATCGGAACCAAGTCTTGCTCAAGCTTCACTATCTCTAGGTCCATCGCTCCAAAGCCTCGACTTGTCCTTCACACATCCTCCGGTCCATCGAGCCAAGCCTTATCTCGATTTTCACCATCTTGGTCACACGACTCCATGTCATGTCACATATGCAATTACGCTCCTTCATTGCACATTCACCTGTGGACTAAACTCCTGTGTATTCTCAAAATCACACCATTAGTCCACCTAAGTTGTCACTCAATTATCAAAACCAAACAAGGGACCTTTCAATCTCCCCCTTTTTGGTAATTGATGACAACTCTACAAAGATATGGAAATGAAGTTCATAAGGGACTTTATGCCACTTATCCAACATTTAACCTCAATGTTGTGATTTGGATAAGTACCACAAAGTCAACTTGGTAGTGATAGCTCCCCCTACATGTGTGCTCAAATGGTTTGGTTTCAAGCTTGCACACATGCATAGATATGGAAATTCTTGGGAGAGTTATCACTACTAAGTGATGCTAAGGTATATAGGATGAACCTTTGAACCGTGATACCAATCGGAGTTGCACATTGAAGTTCATCCTTAGCATCATCATGGCTAGCTAGAAATCACTTGAAACAACACTAGATACCTTGTGAGATCAACATTATAAGCAAGGTTCTAGTACCACGTGAAAGAAACACAAGTGTCTAGCTAAACCAACCTATGCATGCTAGTTATCAAATCATCAATGAAATCCCTATGACTAGCATACACCACACAAGCATTGCATATTGAATTTAAAACAATGCAAATGCAAGCAAGCACATGAATATGCACATATCAAATGCAATCAATCAAGTTCATGAGCTTGCTCCCCCTACTTGTGTGCTTCTCTTATCCAAGAACTTTGATCCTACTCAATTCTTCAAGGTTGCTCTTCTTGGTCTAAATCCATCTTCTTCTCCCCTTCGTATGCATCTTGCATATCTTTGTAACATTCTCTCCCCCTTTGTCATCAAAGACCATAAAGGGTCCAAGACCACTTGTATGATACTTCGTGTAAGACAAACTTCTTGATGCAAAGGAGTGGAACTAGGGATTGATAGTTGATTCTTGAATCTTCCTTTTGATGGACACACCATATGTTGGAATGACACCACTTGTAAACTCCACATGTAGTTGCATGAAATCCACTTGTCACTATGCATTGGGCACTCCCTCTTTGTCATAGCACCAAAGATACCACATGTAGGTCACTTGTAAGATCTTTGTCTCTAATACCAATGAAGTGGGGCTCCTCCCCCTATGACAAAGCATGGGTCAAATCAAATGACAATCTTGAGCAAATCTTGACTTGATCACTTAAAGTTGAGGATCACTTGTGGAACCACCTTGTTGGAATTTGCATGAATACCACATTCTTGAACTAGATTGTTTTCATGAGGTTCTTTATTTTGAACTTGAGCTAATTTGGTTTGCAAAGGAGCTTCCAAGTCCGGTTTGAACCAATGACAAGCTTCTTCACACCACTTGAAGTATATGGGTTATCTTGCCAATGTTGTACTTGTAACTAATGTGCAATCCAAAGTAGATCAAGTACTTGGGTTTACTAACTCATGAACATGTTATATGTTACCACTAGAACAAGTAAGACATAGAAGCAATAGTGGCACCATATAAACATCAAAACCTTTTGATTTTTCATGAATGCTCCTAGATATCATGACTATATGCACTAAACAAGTCCTTAGCAAAGTATGTATGTATATGTCAAACAATGTCACCTTCGCTATCTTGGAGTAGAGGATAGTCAAATAGATTCCAATTTCATTACTCCAATAGCAATGTGAAGTCCATTGATAAGCTTGATGAAGCCAATAGATACCAATGATGAATTCCATGCTTCACCCATATGAAATGAAGAACCACTTATGATCAAGTGCATTTTCTTGTTGTGGTTGGCTTGCTTCTTCTTTTGATCTTTGCTTGCATGAGAGAATACCACTTGTGAAAACCTCTTGATTTGATATGTATTGCTCTCTATTTGGATGTCGCTTGCTTTCTTGATCAATCTTCTTGATGTCTTCAACTAAACATCTCTAATGTTTCTTGGATTACCATTTCCATGTTAGCCTTCCAAGTCTCTCCCGCTTGGTTTACCCACAGTGGGCGGCAAGTCCCCTCAGCAGGGAGAAGTGACCTCTCCAAAGAACCATTATTGACACCCAATTGAATTCTCTTCAACTAAGTATCTTGAACCTCCTTAGATCATCACCTCCATTTCGGCCTTCCAAGCTCAGCACTTGTCAATCCCAACTCCTTATGGGCGGCACACCTCCTCCGCGGAGAGAAGTGATCTCTCTAAGAACAATCCTTGACACTCACTTGAATTGTTTTTAAGTCCTTTTCTTTCTTGCTCTTGAGCTTCATCTTGACCAAACATAGGTTCCTCAAACACTTATAATCAAGATTCCAACTTGAGGACCTTTCAATGTGAGTGACACTTGATGTATCCAATGTTTGTCACTTTCCTTGCAGATTCTGTACCCTTCAAGGATTAAGTCATATCTCCCAATGTATAGCTCCAAATGGTATGAAATTTGGTGGAGATATGTGACACTAAGCCTTCTTGCAGCTGTAAAAATTTGAACTTCATTGGCCTTCTAGATTGCTGCCAGATTTCATATCTTCCCATACTACTACATGCTGAAAACTGCTGCACAATAGTTGACAAGAGCTACTCCAAAACCATAGCAATCCTTATCCAATTCTCATGAAATTTGTACAGCATATTGAAACATAAGCATAGAGCATGTATACCAAAATTCAAGCCAATCAAATAAGTTTTGATCCATCAAATTCAGACTTGAACACAGCTCAGATTTCAGATTTTGGACAGATTTAAGCAATTGAGCTATGCTTCTTCAAATTGAATCAAATTTGATGTCAACTTGTTTGAACACTTCCACAAGACATGTATCCATTAAAACCACACACTAAAAGTCATCTTGTGATCATATTCATCCAAACTAACTCAAATTTGAATACTAAGCATTGAATCCACTCAATCATCTCATAGCAAGCAACTAAAGCATATATATCCAATTCAATCAACTCATATGCATCCAAATGAATGTGATCAACAAAATATATACCTTGGTAGCACATGATCATCCAATAGCAAGCTTCAACTCAATACAATTGTAAGCCATCAAATATAACCAATAGATCACCACAACTTGAATCATGCAGTTGTATGTTGTAGCACTTGGACTTCACTTGTCATGACTTGGCATTGGGTTGAGGATAGCACTAAGCTTCATTACTTGACTCATGTGTCAACTGAGGGATGAATCCATGGCACATATTCTGCTCGGATGTGTGGTCACCAGGGAAGTTTGGGAGCTTTGCCTCCGTTGGCTACTCCTCGACGGCTTTGTGCAGGTCCAAGAGACCAACCCCATGACTCCAGGAAAACGCACCGGGGATTCGATTTCATGCTCATCGGCTTGACCATGTGGAAGGAGCAAAACGCACGAACATTCGACCATCGAAGCACGACCACCCAGCAACTCATGATCACCATCAGGGAAGAGGCACAACTCTGGATCCTCGCTGGGAACAACATCTGGCTACCCTAGTGCGCCATCGTGAACTCCTTTGTCTGGATCCGGTGCATCTTTGATGTCGCTCCAAGTAGTGCCTGAGTAGTCGCCAACATGTCTAGGGCCTTTTCTTTTAGTGTGCTTTGGGGGATTGGCAAGCTTAGGCTTGCCATCTGTTTTCCTTGTAATGTTAACTAATTTTCTGCTTAATGAAAAACATGCCTAGGCATGATCTCAAAAAAAACATCATAGGTGTATTGACTAAGAGAATTACATGAGAGATGACTTCCTGCACTTGATTGACGACGCTTGGACGTAAGATGCCGAGCTATGTACTCGTAATCGACGTTGTTGTGTTTCTTTTAGGGTTTTTGATGTTAGGCGACTCTTTTTTATAGCCAAAGCGGTTTTGTTTGTAGAGGTCGATCTCGGATCCGTATTTGTGGTTGGGTCACAACTCGCGCTTGTCCTCTTTTATTTCCTAGAGCCAAGTTCCGAAACATATCTGCAAGGCTATGGATTAGTGTTGATTTGGGGCTATGGTATCTATTTGAATCTGGTCCTCTAAACTTTAAAACTAGTCTCCAAACGAGTCTAAAGTTAACTCCAAATTCAGACTTTGATCTCCAAAACTTAAAACTTAATCTAGCCCCGTGGATGGCTCATATTTTTCCCAATCACTACAAAATTTCTCATTCTCCAATAAGTTAATGTAGAAAAATACATGTAAATTATATGTATTATCCTCTTGAAGTTTACACTGCAAACTCTACACCTCTCTTCATGCTAAATATTAGATATATATTATCCCCATGAAAAATTAGAATAATGTAGAACTATCTAGAAGGGGACACATTACTCCTATGAGCCCCTTAGCCTATAAATAGAGGCACCCCTCCTTGCCCTACCATACCATATAATGTTACAAAAGCATTTTAGCACAACCATGTTTTTTGACCTAGTTTGTTGTAATCTAACCTGAGGAGAATGGATTCGAGGTTTGGGAGAGATGCACCATCGTAAATCTTATACATAGATCTTGCTAAATCCTTGGGTAGAACATGTCTCTTGCCAGACAAATGGAACAAATAGGTTCATTGATGCTTTGTTAAAACATGCAACAAATAGATTCATTTATGCTTTGTTAAACTTTTATAGTTGCACCTGCAGCTATCGGTCTCGTGCCGAGATGGGATTCAGAGTTAGAGAGAGACCACTATCAAAACATTGTGAATGGATTCGAGGTTTGGGAGAGATGCACCATCGTAAATCTTATACATAGATCTTGCTAAATCCTTGGGTAGAACATGTCCCGTGCCGATATTTGATTTATTCTAGCTTGATGTATTAAAATATCAACAACCTTTAGTGAAACAAAGAAATATAGTCATTAGTTTGGAATCTGATTGTGCCTTAGGGGTAGATAGGGAAGCCCTGTATATATATAGTGTTACATAACCATTGGATGGATGCTAGCTGGCAACCATCCAATCCTCTGTATACAAAATATCTTATGTGTAGAATTTTTCATCATTATTCAAAATCTAAACATTTTCTACCACACAAAAATATCTACCTCTAGAAGTTTTGATACTTCACCATGAAACATGATTACATTATCATATTCTTCATTTGTAATGAAGACAATTCTATAATTCTCTATGGAAAACATCTCTCGCTCTTGTATTCTTTGAAATTCTTCTAGAAGATTCTAACTATATATCCATTATATTTTTCAACAATCCCCATCAATCAATATATACTTGAGTCTGGTGGGAAAACTATTATCCTCGGATCTCTTATGCTCTACCATTTGGGTTTTCTTCTCTCGGTCATCGTAAAAAGGTACGATCTTCCTTCAGTTTATACAACTTTACCTTTAGATTTCAAATTCAAAGGAGCCATGCGCTTCTTGAAGCTATAGGAATAGACATGGTAAACAATTGTATGACATTACCTGCCTTAGGAACAACAAGTGCAATCTTCATGATGGCTTTACAAAAAATATGCTTTAGCCTCCAACTAGCCTCAATCACACACGATAATGCGACAATTACTATGATTGTCGAGAACTTATCTTCGAACATGACCAGAGCTTACGAACCCAAAATGACCTAGTGAAAAGGGCGTTCCTATAGGAAATAGATTTTTAAAACCCACCACGAATCTAGAATGGCTCATTCTAGGAGACTTCAACCTTATTTATCAAACAAGAATAATGATCGCCTTAACTTAGACATGATCGGTAGATTCAGGTGCATAATAGATGAAGTTCAACAGTTACCAATTGAAATGCATGGGGCGTAGATTCACCTGGTGTAATGATCAATGTTCCCTAACAATGAGCAAATTAACCATTTGCTACATGCTACAGACTGGATTGATCTTTAATTTCCCACGTATCGAGACTTGCAGGCATTGGCATCCATGTGCTCTGACCATTGCCCACTTATGCTTAAAGGGGACACCCATGTTGACTTCTAGAGAGGTTTTAGATTTGAATCTTTCTGGACCAAAATGCTGGACCTCATGGAGACCATAAAAGAGGCTTGGGGATAAGCCAGTGAATACACATGATGCCATGCTAAAGACTACATGTAAAACCGTTATGCATGACAAAAGCACTTAGTGTTTGGAGGCATAGAAGTTCTAACATCTGGAAGAAGAATGATGATTCTATAGGTAAATTCTACTGCAGTTGGAAAGAGCATAGAAAATGAGGATGCTATCAGCAGAAGAGTTGCAATTTAAGAAATTCATCAAACGTAAGCTAGTGAGTATGGCAGTAATCCAAAAAAGAAGGCCAAACAACATTCAAGGCTAACTAGGATTCGTGAGAGAGACACCAACAACCTTTGTTCCACATACATGCAAATATTCAGGACTTCAGAAATTTGTTGATCTTTGGGAAGTAATGCACCACATCCCATTGAATGATGAGGTGAGTATGTTCGGTGGTGTTGAATGATAGACGCAGAAAACGTATGATGTGGCCTTAAAATTTGACAAGTAAACTACTTCATCCGTTTCAAATTGTAAGTCGCTTTGACTTCTTGGTATATCCATTGTACTATGTATCTAGACATATATAAGATTTATATGTAGAGTAAAATAAATGTAGCAAAAAAGTTAAAGGGATTTACAATTTAGAACAGAGGAAGTACAATTTTTTCACAGCATATCTATGAGCAGCTATCCTTATTGCACGAGCTAAAGAGGCTGAACAAATCCATGGGATTGTTCCACCTTTGATAGATGATGGATTGTCAATCCTCCAGTATGCGGAAGATACTGTTATTTTTATGGACAATGATCTTGAGAGATCAAAAAACATGAAGCTCTTGCTTTGTGCTTTTGAACAACTATCAGGACTCAAGATCAATTTCCATAAAAGCGAAATGTTCTGCTATGGAACAGCTAAAGCCAATCAAACTGAGTATATACAAATTTTTGGATGTAATGTGGGATCATTCCCTTTTAGATACTTGGGGATTCCAATGCATCATAGAAAGCTCGTGAATAAGGATTGGAAACATGTTGAAGAAAGATTCCAAAGCTTATGAGCTTGGGAGAACTGTAATATGCTGAACCTAATTGTTGGTCTTCAATAAAGGCCGGGGCCACCCTTGAACTCAAAAAAAAAAAAGAAAGATTCCAAAAGGGATTGAACTGTTGGAGGAGTAAAATGTTGTCTATAGGAGGGAGACTTGTTCTAATTAACTCTGTTTTGAGTAGTCTTCCCATGTTCATGTTGTCTTTTTTTGAAATACCTAGAGGGGTTTTGAAGAAGTTGGATTATTTTAGATCTCGGTTTTTTTGCGAGTGATGAACACAAGAAGAAATATAGATTGACTAAGTGGGAGGTAGTGTGTACACCAAAAGATCAGGGTGGATTAGGAGTTCTGAATTTAGATGTTCATAATAAGTGTCTCCTGAACAAATGGCTCTTTAAATTGATAAATGGAGATGGAACTTGGCAACAATTGCTTAGGAACAAATATCTAAGGGATAAAACTTTGACACGGAGTTCAATACATGCCTGGGGATTCTCAGTTTTGGGCTAGTCTCATGAAGGTCAAGGGAGAGTTCCTCTCCTTAGGCACGTTTGATCTAGGTGATGGGTCTCAAGTGCGATTTTGGGAGGATTCGTGGATAAGATCGCGCCCACTAAAATCGCTCTTTCCCGCACTGTATAATATTGTGAGAAAAAAAGTGCATCTGTAAGATCAGTACTATCTACAACACCATTAAATGTAGCTTTCAGGAGATCTCTGGTGGGGGTTAACTTTCAAGTGTGGCACAATGTGGTGGCTATGGTTGCAAATATACAACTAACAAACCAGAGAGACCGCTTTGTGTGGGGGCTACATCAGAAAGGTTTGTTTTCAGTCAAATCCATGTACAGAGCCTTATTAGGAGCAGAAGCTATACCATATAATACCTTAATCTGGAAACTTAAACTACCTCTCAAAATTAAAGTCTTTATGTGGTATTTGTACAAGGGACTAGTCTTGACAAAGGATAATTTAGCACGACGACAGTGGCAAGGCGATAAGAAGTGTTGTTTCTATTTTTTGAACGAGTCGATACAACATTTACTCTTTGACTGTCATTTTGCTAAATTTATGTGGAGAGTTGTTCAGGTTTCCTTTAATTTAATACCGCCAACTAGTGTACACAATTTGTTTACAGGCTGGTTGGAAGGATTAAATAGGAAGTTGAAATATCAGATTCTTGTGGGTGCAAGTGCCATTTGTTGGGCAATATGGTTAACCCGAAATGATATCGTGTTTGACAAGGTCTTAGCACCATCCTATCTACAGGTTATATTCAGGGCGACTTACTGGACCAGGTCCCGATCACTATTATAGAAGGAGGAGGATCGCCTTTTGATGATGTCGGAATGCAAGACTATTGAGACAGTCGCAATAGAGGTGTTTGCAAGACACGGTTGGTGATTTACTAATAGACTTGCTTTTTAGTTTTGGTTTTTGGGAACACTTTTTGTTTTGGTTATGGCTCAAAACTTCGTTTTTGAGAATTTCTATTTTGTTATACTCTTGTTTGTAATAAGAAACAGCCATATATCGATGCAAAAGCTGAGATATTAATATATTTCATTTTCTAAAAAAAAAAATCTATGAGCAGCTTGTAATCTTTGTTTGGCGAGAGAATCTCTGGGAGCTCTTCTCTTTGTATCCCCTGTTGTGCTGAAAAGGAAGGAATCGTGGAAATCCTCCTCGCAGGCAGAGGCAGCTTGCAGCTAGCTTGCAGTTCCGCGTGGTCTGGTTTAGCGTGCCGTGTTGGCTCCCCATTCTCGTGTTAGCGCGTTTCCTAGCCTGAAGCAATTAGCAGCATTGCTACTGCTTTCCTAATCCGATTCCATCCCTAATTTATATTTCTTAATTGCACACGTGTTCTTTGACCGGTGCACATGCTGTATGAATACGAGTCAAATTCTCATTTCAGGTTGTAGCCACCTTGGCATGGCTTCTGGAGAGCTGAAATTGATGTCAGATACACTAACGACCTTTTTCACAAATAAAATGTCGCTGCAAAGAGTATTTACCTTTCTAGGGTTATCTCTGCTTATACTAAGTGTCAATTCACTGTGAGAGTTTTCCCCTCAAAAAAAAAAAAAAAAAAAAAAATCACTGAGAGAGAGAAAGAAAATACTATGGTTATCTCTACATCGTTCACGCTTCTTGAAAATAGGATGGTCCAAATTGATCTAAAGTCTAAACGTATACTGTATGCTCCATCTCAACGAAAACATACACCACCAAAAAAAAAAACAGTTCATCTGCTCCCGAACTGAGTCAGTAGTCTAGGGACCCACTCTTGAACGGATAGAGTAATGGTCAAAGTCAACACCACGTCTCCACCGCCGCCGCCGCCGCATTGGCGTGTGCAAAATCCGGCCCCCTCCCCCATCGGCTTCTCCTCCCTGTCCCTCGCGTGTGTGCCACCAGCCGCGGGCATAGTTGGGACATCTCTCCGCGCTGGCCCTGCTTTTCCGCGTACCAATGGTGATGATGGCTGCTGGCCGAGCAGCGCTCCGTCGTAACCCGGGTGCCTACGTCCGCTCGCCGGGACCTTCTTCGGCGAAGAGCGCCTCACCGATCAGGTTCAGGTATGCCCACCCCTTCTGTTCCCTTGCTGTTGCGCGAAACCAGAGCGCCCAGACCCTTACCTTGGCTATTTCTATTCGACAATCTATGCATGCCTACTACCAGCTTTGTTTATTGGTGCGAATGTACGGAGCTTCGTTTTCAGTAGAGATGGCATCTACTGTCAAACCATTTGGTGACTAGTACGTAATTTACTTCTGTCAGTTCAGTCTTACTCCTCTACATCTACCAATTAGTTTGGTTTACAGAGAAAGTACAATTGCTCAAAGGTTATTTCAATTTTTCAGGCAATAATTTTAACAACTTAAATTTTTTTTACCATGATGATACCATTTGTTTGCAGGTTCCTTTTAGTTTTCCTGATGTCTATGTTAATCCCCAACCTGGTCCTGCCTACAAGCATTCCTTCTGCATACTTTTAGTACGCATATTCCATCTTTAATTCTTTTACTATGTGATTCTAAGGTTTGCACACTAAGCAATTCGTTGCCTTGCTTTGGAACACATGCATGGTTTTGTGCATATTTTCTTTTCCACCAGGTTGCAACGGAGTACATGGATTTGATTTTACATGATACACACTGATTGCATTTGCTATTATTTTCCAAGGTGCAATCTACATATGTCGAGGACTTCCATATGAAAATTGTTGGTTCAACAAGCTCAACATAATCAGTTCTTTTTGGCTAATATTATTTCAGTTTTAAGATTTCTTATTGACTGCTCCCATCGTCATCATTTGTACAGTTATCATTCATACCAGTTAGACTAAATGCTGATTCTGTTTATGCAATTGTTGGTGCCTTACATATTAGTGTAGAGCTGTTGGATATTTAGTCATTTTACACCATGCATTAATCCATAAATACGATAAGCAAAATACTAACACAAGTATCATGCAAGCGACAGCTTCATATTTGCTACTACTTCTAGCACAGCATATTATGCATGATAAGACAATAGCAATAATACGAAGCATAAAAAGAGGTTTCGGTTCATACCCTAGCGTGGCACTTCCGGTACCCGCGGACAGTGAACCACCATTGTTGTCATTACCACCGCTGCCGCTGCCAGCAGGGGCGGTGGTGTTGTCGGTGCCGGCACCGGTCCTTGTCGCCACCATCTTGCAGAGCAGTCGTGGCTGGAAGACGCTCATTTTCCGCCTACCCGAGCAGGTAAGCTTGACGGGAGAAGTTCCGGAGGCCTCACCAGAGGTCTCTGTGCGCGCAGAGAGGCTCTGGCCGGAGATGCAGCAAAGCAGCTCGAGCTCAGGAATGGGTGGCGGCTGAAGAGGAGGATTGCGGGTGAGGGGTGAAAACCCTAGGCCCCCGACGGGCGCCCTTATATAGACGCGCACGCCAGCGCAGCTTCCCGTTACACCCGGTCGGGAGGATGAACCTGGACAGGGTGGTTGGGAGTTGGCTGTTGGCGGCTAGGGTTCCCTGGCGACGGCGGCGGCTAGGGTTTGCCTCTCAGATGGGCTGAGTGGCAAAACACAACCTAGCCCAGCCCAGCCCAGCCCAGCCGCTCGGCTCGGCGGCGGCGCGCACGTGTGGATCCCCAATTCTCCTCCTTAACTTGTCTATGTGAGCATCACATAACTCACTATTTAAGTTGATTGCCTTGTTAGTGAATAAATCATTTGGTACTAATCACTTTTCCACCTAACACTAATTGTGGGCCTTTGAGATTTATTTGATTAATTAGAATACAACATGGGCTTGGCCCAATTACTCTAACAAGAGCATCCCCTTCATGTCCTGCCATTTCGCAATACAAATGTTGTACAAGTTTACAACCCATTTTTTGAAAGCATTCACGAAAAATAGAAAGAATACAAAGACACTTATACATCGACTCATTAATTTTTCCGCTGTGCTCTCACATGAATGTTATTTTGTTTGCAAGCCTTTTTTTTTAAACCACTGCTGTGAGGCTCACCATATCTTTTTTGACATGGTACAGGCTGACAAGACCATAGAATTGTTACCCATGTGCCACTAGCGTACCAATAACAGTTTGCCTCTGCATATACATTATCCCCCGTTGATGATATATATATACAGTTTATAAGTTTGGAAGCGACTTCAATATTGAGGGTTTTTAACTGAAACGAAGAATCTTATCAATTCATCCATGTTTCTGCTTCCGTGCTCCAACCACACGATCAGTGCACATCCAACCAAATATCAGTAAGTTTAGTGTGTAACTAATCTCATCGACATGAGTTTGAGGCACTACGATTATTTTGTTGGAAGAGTTAGGATACTTCTTACAAATTATCATTCTTCAGATTCCAGTTAGACTAAATGCTGATTCTGTTTATGCAATTGTTGCTGCCTTATAGATTAGTGTAGAGCATCCCCTTCATGTCCCGCAATTTCACAATACAAATGTTGTACAAGTTTACAACCCATTTTTTTGAAAGCATTCACGAAAAATAGAAAGAATACAAAGCCACTTTTTTTTTTTTTGAAATCATGCATTTGCATGTATTGCTCTAAGAGAATAAGGAGTTCAAGTTACAGCCTGCCTCCCAGGGCCAGGTGCCGCGGCGAGGACAAGCAAACACACAACACAAATCACCGGCTCTAACGGTGCTGCAGAAAGTTGTACTAACTAGAAAACTAATTGTGCGTCGATGGTAGGAGCAGACGGGATCACTGAGTCACCGGGTTGGCAAAGAAGGCCACCAGGGCGGCGAGGTCGCGGAACCCCGCGAGGGTCCAGGCGTCAATCTCCTCCCTGATCCGAAGCAGTAACTGAGAGCTATTGAGGCTTATCCCGTCGAACGTTCGCCTGTTGCGCTCTTTCCAGATCTCCCAGCAAGTTAGAAGCACTAGAGAGTCGAAGCCACGCCGAAGCGGAGCAGGAGCCGCCTTCCGCTTGCACAGCCACCAGTCGAAGATGGCGGCGTTCTGGCCCGGGGCGAGTCGCTCAAGTCCTGCCAAGGACAACAGCCGATGCCATACCTCCCTGGAGTAGACGCAGGAGGCGAGAAGATGGTCCTGGGACTCATCCAGCTGATCGCAGAGGGCGCACCGAGCGTCCGACTGCAGCCCGTGCCGGGCACGCCGCTCCGCGGTCCAAAGCCAACCATGGAGAGCCAACCAGAAGAAGAACTTCACCTTGTTCGGCGCACGTGTGTTCCAAAGTTCCTTTGCGCCAAGCAGAACCTCCTTACCGTGGAAGAAAGCCCAGTAAGCCGAGGCGCTAGAGTAGTCCCCGTCCGCCGTCCACTTCCACACGAACTTGTCCTCGAGTTCCGGCGAGAGAACGATCCCGTCCAGCTTGTCAAGGTTCTCTGAAACCTCGATCATGACAATGGCGGTACGAGCGCCGGAGACATCACGAGCCCACTGAAAGTTGAGGAGGGCGTCGCGGACGCAGCGCCCCCGGCGTCTGCTGCCCACCTGCGCGAAGACGTGTGGCGCGGAGAGGGAAAGGGGTCCGTCCGGGAGCCAGGAGTCGGTCCAGAAGCGCGCGCGGACGCCATTGCCCACGACCACACGGACGGAGGCCCTGAACATGGCCTCGACGACGGGCTCCAGGCTGCAAGGCAGGTTCGCCCACGTGGAGGAGGGATCAGACCGGCGTCGCCACTCCCACCTCAACCGAAGAGCGTATCCCAGTAGACGAAGGTCAGGGAGGCCTAGACCGCCCAGGCACCTTGGCGAGCAGGCAACCGTCCCATTAATTTTTCCACTGTGCTCTCACATGAATGTTATTTTGTTTGCAAGCCTTTTTTTTAAACCTCGCTATGAGGCTCACCGTATCTTTTTTGACATGGTACAGAGGCTGACAAGACCATAGAATTGTTACCCATGTGCCACTAGCGTACCTATAACAGTTTGCCTCTGCATATACATTATCCCCCGTTGATGATATATATACAGTTTATAAGTTTGGAAGCGACTTCAATATTGAGGGGTTTTAACTTACAAAGAATCTTATCAATTCATCCATGTTTCTGCTTCCGTGCTCCAACCACGATCAGTGCACTTCCAACCAAATATCAGTAAGTTTAGTGTGTAACTAATCTCATCGACATGAGTTTGAGGCACTACGATTATTATTGTTTCAAATAGCTAATGTTTAGAAATGCAGAATTTTGTCGGTTGCATGGCATGCTTGCTGAAAAAAACAGATCAATCCTGTTTCAGTTTCAAAATATGCACATATTAAGAATTCCACATATTACGTTCCTTCGACATTAATTGCAGGACCATATATGCCTCTTAATTTTGCCTCACTGGATTGGTGCCATGCACATATTAAGAATTCCACATATTACGTCTTCCCTGTGATTTGCCAAGTTTCTTAAAATGCATATTAAGAATTCCACATATTACGTTCCTTTGACATATTAAGAAGGAATCCCTCTTAGACAAAAGTTTATTAGGAAACAATATAGCCTTATTAAAGAGCCTTTGTATTTGTTTTTGCTTAGGTCCACCTAACATACAGCAACATTATTATACAGCCTTAGAACAAGGATGGATGTTGGTAGCGAGCTAGATGTTGGCAATTCTCAAATATATGTGTCCGTGTAACTGTTTTTGACATATGAGTTCCTGATGCCATACTCAAACAAATTGTAAAGTTGCAGCTTTGTTAATGTGAATATTTAAAGGCATGGAGAGTGAGTTTCCCCTTTGGTTTCCATGATAGCTACCATGCCACAACTGCATTTGTTTAATCGGACCAGCCTTGTTAGGAGTGGAGCCCTTCGGCAGATTTGGGGCAAATTTGTCCTTCTGTGATTCATATAGTAGCAACCTAGGTGCATGCTGTATGTTTCTGCGTTGTATTTCGTCATTCTGTTTAGTGAGTGTAGGTCATACCTTCCAGTTAGCAGCTATGATGAACGTGCCTAGACCTTAGTCAGCACTTTCTAGGGGCAAGTTCATCAAGTCTAATTCAGCCAAATCTCAGTTGTATTGAGTGCCCAGAATGCCAGAGAGATACTATGTATCAACTATGGAGTGGCACATCATGATGGGCTGTGATGAGTACCAGAGCTTGCTGAGACCTATCTTTGCTTCGCCTTTGCACAAAACAATAGGTGGAGGTGTTGTCAGAGATGTCGACGTATGATTGAACTAACACAGGGCTGCTTCCTGACTTTCTGGTATGCTCTTTCTGTGTATCTTTTTTGTAAATATGCCAGATCTATTTGAAGTCCGACAATCTTCAAACATCCTCTGATGCATGTACTTTCTATTTCCTGATCTCTGTGGTTTTGTCAAAAGTGTCAGACTTCTTGTTAGCAACCAACTAGATTCACTAACAGGTAAATCGATTCCAGTACCAGATACAGGACCTCAAGGGGAAGGGAGGTCGAATCAGCAGGGGAATAAGGTACTAGAAGCATCTAGAAGACCTAGAGGTAGGAGGAGAAGTTGGGGAAGATGAACAGTAAAGGTAATTGGGTTCGGATAATTCTTCGATGATCTCCGATCCTGCCTGGTTGCCTTTGTAGTGCCCCCATCAGGTCTGGACCGGGCTCCAGGCAAGGTCCATGTGACAGAGGACGGCCCAGGACGGCCCAACCATAGCTGACTGCTGACACTTCTCAACTAAGGTAATCCAAATGCTAGTGATTAATGAACCAGAAGAAACGTTAATTATGTTTTAAAGTGCAGTAAACATTCCTAGTTATTGGTACTTGTCCCAAATCAACGGAAATATGTTAAGGTAGTTATATCGTGTCAGACCGCCATATATTCTTACATTTATTTGGATGCTTGGTTGCTTGCTTGAAAATGTTGATATTCAGTTCTGAATGTGCAGTTCTCTTCCATAATTCTGGTTCCTAAAACAACACTGCAATTTGTTACATGACATAAGAAGCAACTTGATACAAATCTTCTAGCTGATTGAGTATAGGATCATGACAATATTTCTCTACACTAGCATTCTGTTTGTATTGGGCATATCGCTTTTAAGTAGAGAAGCATGTTTTGTGTTGTCATCACAGGTAGCCATTCATCATTAAAATGCATGTAATAAAGTTTGTTCATTCATAAATATAATATTTCTCTACACCAGCATTCTGTTTGTATTGGGAATACCAGGATTCGGCGATTGTGCTGCTTTTAAGTAGTGAGCATGTTTTGTGTTATCATCACAGATAGCCATTCGTCATTAAAATGCATGTAATAAAGATTGTTCATTCATAAATACATGTGCTAGTCTTTATCTTTGGTGCTAAACTTTACTAGTGTAGGTGTGGGCACTGAGTTCTGCTACTCCTGCGGTGCTGAATATGCTGCTGCACGATTAATCCAAGCAGCATCTGAGATCTGTGCATGGGACACATTTGATTGTATGCCAACTGTTGTGGAGCAGTACTTGGAGCAGGAGAGAGTTCAGCTGGCACTAATCCAGAGATCTTGGCCCCATTGTGCTGACTCATACATCATTGACACCATGTACCTCCACGAGCTTCCAAGGTTGGAGCGATTCGTGTCACTGATCAGTGGCACCTAGCTAGGATCATGACTACATCCAGGGGCGGATCCAGGCCCCGTGCTGCCCGGGCTGCAGCACGGGGTGTGGCCAAAAAAACCTCTTTAACTCCTTTGTCCAGCCTAAATTAGCCATAAAAACATACATTTAACCCTACCCCATGTAGCCAAAAATTTCCTTACACTATTTTTAGTCCCCCTTGTACGGTGTTTCTGGATCCGCCGCTGACTACATCCAGTGAAGAAAGCAGTTATAGATAGCAGAAAAGAAATGGCACACTGAGTTCCATTCAGAATAATATGTTTCCATGGCCCTGTTGATAATTATATTGACACAGGGAAAATAATATGCTTTCATCAAACACTGTGTTGGTTTCCCTTTCATGGTAACTTTTGGTGTCACCGCATCAGCAAAAAAAGTTCACAGACTTGTCAATCTGCAATTTAAGATTTTGATCCATCTCTCTCTCTCTCTCTCTCTCTCCCTGCACTTGATGATTCTGCTCTCCCTCCCTCCCTCCCTCCCTCCTTTTCCCTCTGGCTCCCTCTCTCTCTCTCTCTCTCTCTCTCTCCCTCTCGCCCTGTTGGGGGATAACCGGGTCCTTGGAACCTCGTCCCCTTCATTCGGTCGGTTGGTTTCGGCCCATCAGCCGAAACGGATTATGCTGAGGTGCAGCATTTGTGGCTCCGCGGAGCCTGCTAAGCTAGTCAGGGCCGCAAATGATGAACAGTTTGTCATATTTCAATGTTTATTACTCAAAGGTAAAAACAGGCAGACAAACGCAAGGACGATAGGGCTTTGATGCTTCCATTCGGGCGTATCTGACGCATGTCGCACTCTTCTGTCCGTACAAAGTGTTCAGCCATATTCTTCAAAGCCTTTTCCCCAAATCTTCAATGTGAATGGAACAGCCGACTCTTTGGCATCTAGGACACACGCAAGTGCTCAGCTACTCAATTGGAATTTTAGGCAAGTGCTGATGGCAGTCAGAAAAACGTTCAGAGGAGACAAGCAACATATAAAAGTTAATACAATTTCACACAGGGCATGACACAGATATCCCAGAGTCCCAAGCCGTAGGAAAGTGAACCCCTTGCAATTATCTCATACTCATCATACCATAGCGGTTCAAAAAGGACAGAAACAACAAACAAGTTAATACAATTTCTGCTCCACAACCACGCATCTGACTGCTCACTGCTCACATATCAAGCCAGCCTGTAAATGACCCGTGTCTTTCTTGCGGCTTCGTACATCCACTTCACAGGCAATGAGAATGGCAGTGGAAACTGAAAGAACAACATAGCAAGTCCACTCCATGGTTTTGTAATACCTTGAGGCCCAACTGAGGTTTTCCCTATAACAAATACATGAAGAAAACATATCAGAAACATTTGAGTTAAGCCAATCAAAATAAAGTCTAGTTGTTATGACCGGCATCACATATACGAGGAGGACGGCGCCAAGTGGCTAGGCGCCACAGCCACCAGCGACCTGGGCTTGAGGCCCAATTATCTTCATCTATATTATTATTAGTATTATTATTATTTCAGGGAGTTATTTAGATATTTGAGATGAGAGGATGCTATATATATTTGTAAGAACTATTGATTCAGATTAAGCAGAAATATATATTATTTCCAGCTTAAAGGAAGCTGGGAGATCGGGAAGTCCCCCAAACCCTAGCCGCCACCTGCCCTAGCCTCGTGAACAGTACCCGCGGTACTGTAGCGCCGCAGCACACCACGGCACCCCAGCGCCGATCTCGTGTTCGTCCACCAATCTCTCACCCGTACAGGCCTACGGGAGATCAAGGAAGAAGGAGAAATCCTATCAACTTGGTATCCAGCTTCTCTCGGTTCGATGGCTCATCCTCCGGTGCCCTCCACCGGCGTCCCTCCACCACCGTGCCCTCCACCACCGCGCCGCCCCCGCCGCCGACCTCTCGGTGGTGACCGCCGGGGCGGCCTTCGGCGCCCTCGGTTTCGGCGCGCAGGGCGAGTCGCCCTCGTCGTCGGCCACCCTCGTCCTCAGCCCCGCCGATCTCACGGCGGCGGTGCTCGAGCTAGGGCGCGCGGTCAAGGGGATCCATGCGTTCCTCACCGGGCCCAACGCGCCGCCGCCGGCCACCACGCGGCGGCCCTCCCCGCCCCCGCGGTCGACGCGCGCGGCGCGCGCGCGGCGGCGGCGCGGGCTGCTGCGCGTCCCGGCCGCACCCCACCCCACCATCGACGAGGGTGCCCATCCAGTCCATCGCCTTTCCGCACTCGCCGTCTCCGATCCCGAGCTTCCCGTTCGAGCAGCAGGTGGCGCCGTCGGTTTACACCACCACTCCGGCGCGGACGACCACCCTAGCCTCCGGCTCGGGCCACGGGGGCACGCTCACCAGCGGCATCCTCTACGGCGGCGTGGACGGGCCCCTGTTCCCGGGGGTCAGCCTGTGGCCGGACACCTCCATGGCGACGGCGTCGAGTGCGAGCGCCCCGGGCGGGGGCGATCGCCGGCCGCTGGCGGAGCCGGGCGCATGGGAACCTAAAACCCACAAGCTCGACTTCACCACCTACGACGGCTCCGTCGACCCGCTCGGCCCGGCTCACACACCGTGAGCAATTCTTCGGGGGCGCGCACGCCGCTGTCCCAACGTACGTGGATGGCGTCCTACCACCTCACCGGCGCCGCGCGACGTGGTACTACGCCCTCGAGCGGGACGAGGGCATGCGTTCCCGGGACCGCTTCAAGACACTCGCCGCCTTCGTTTCGGTCCTCCCGACGCCATGTTCGGCTCCGGCATCTCGACGCTGGGCCGCCTGCCGTTCCCGCCTCGGTCCGGGAGTTCTCCGAGCGCTTCCCGGACCATCTTGGCGCACTCCATGGACATCTCCGGCGCCCGGGAAAGGCCGAGCTGTTCGTCGGCGGCCTACCCGACAACATCCGCGTCGACGCGCCGCCATGCGCGCACCGCCGGATTTGCGGACCGCGATGTTCCCGCGCGCGCCTTCGAGACGCGGGCTGCGGCGACGGTGCCACCACCGCCGCCACCTCCATGGAGCAGCAGCCGCCCCGGCCGCTCGGCATGCCGCGCGCCCACCGCCGCGCCAGCGCCACCCCCACCGGGACACCTGCCCGCAGGCCCCGGCGCCGACGGGAGGGCGGCCGCGACCCTTGCGCAGCGGCGCGCCCGCACCTTCCGCCGCCCGTCGCTGCCGAGATGCGAACGCCGTCGCCAGGGAATCTGCTACAACTGCGACGAGCCATACGTGCGGGGTCACGTGTGCCCCCGCCTCTTCTTCCTGGAGGCGGACGACTTCCTCGTCCATGACACCACGCCCCTGGAGGAGCCTACGGCCGACGAGACCGCGGCCGCTGATGCGGCCCATACTCACGCTGTTGTGGTCTCTATGCATGCTCTTGCAGGAATCAGGACCTACAACACGATGCTGCTGCCGGTGACGATCAAGGGCGAGCGTCTCCTCGCTCTCCTTGACACGGGCTCCACTCACACCTTCCCCGCGGGCGCGGCCATGAGGCGTCTTGGCCTCGCTCCGCGGGGCGCCCGGCTGCGCGTCACGGTGGCCAGCGGCGAGCGCCTACCGTGCGAGGGGATCGCCCGCAACGTCCCGGTTGACATACACGGGGCGCCCTTCGCCGTCTCCTGCGTCGGCCTCACCTTGGGCTGCTTCGACTTCATCCTCGGCGTCGACTTCCTGGGGCCGCTGGGGCCCCTGACGTGGGACTTCGAGCGGCTCACCGTCTCCTTCCTGCGAGATGGCCGTCGTGTCACCCGGCGGTGCGTCGCTGCCCCGGCGCGCCCTCCCAAAGCGGCGGTCGCTGGCGGTGGTCGCCACGGACCCGCAGCACCCGCTGCTGGACGAGCTTCTACTCCAGCACGCCGACGTCTTCGACACACCGCGCGGCCTTCCGCCGGCCCGTCCCTACGACCACCGCATCCACCTGCTGCCTGGGACGAGCTCGAGCGGCAGTGCGCCGCCATGCTGGAGCAGGGCATCATTCGCCCCAGCACGTCGCCGTTCTCGGCGCCCGTGCTCCTCGTCAAGAAGGCGGACGCTTCGTGGCGCTTCTGCATCGACTACCGCGCCCTCAACGACCGCACGTCCAAGGACAAGTTCCCAATCCCGGTGGTCGACGAGCTCCTCGACGAGCTCCATGGCGCCAAGTTCTTCACCAAGCTCGACCTCCGCTCCGGTACCACCAGTGCGCATGCACCGGCGGACATCGAGAAGACGGCGTTCCGCACCCACCACGGCCACTTCGAGTTCTTGGTGATGCCGTTTGGGTTGTCCAACGCCCCAGCCACGTTCCAGGCGCTGATGAACGACGTGCTCCGCCCCTTCCTCCGCAGGTTTGTCGGTCTTCTTCGACGACATTTTGATCTACAAGACATCCCGGTCCGAGCACTTGCGGCACGTCGGCCTCGTCTTCACCGCCTGCGCGCCCACGGCCTCTTCCCCGAAGAGGTCCAAGTGCTCCTTCGGGGCGCGCTCCGTCGCTTACCTGGGCCACGTCATCTCCGCGGATGGTGTCGCCATGGATGGCGACAAGGTGGCGGCCGTCGAGGCATGGCCGACGCCGCGCTCTCCCCGCGGGGTGCGCGGTTTCCTGGGGCTCGCCGGCTACTACAGGAAGTTCATCCGCGACTTCGGCTCCATCGCGGCGCCCCTCACGCGCCTCCTACGGAAGGAGGCGTTCGCCTGGACTGCGGAGGCAGACGAGGCCTTCGCCGCCCTCAAGGGGGCGCTCTCCTCGGCGCCGGTGCTTCAGATGTCGGACTTCGACCGCCAGTTCGTGGTGGACTGCGACGCCTCGGGCACGGGGTTTGGCGCCGTGCTACACCAGGGGGAGGGACTGTGGAGGTATAAACTCCATATACCCTCACGGCCTAGTTTGGGCCGACACGCTATCATCAGGCCGGCCCATCAAGCTTCAAGACCGATCGGCTCAGGCTGGTCGGACAGCCTAAAACAGGCAAGAATAATCGAAGACCGACAAGGAGGACAAGACCTAGCTGAGATAGGAAAGTTTAGACTTGTAAAGTATGTAAACTTAGTACCAGATAGGCTAGTTCCGACTTGTAACCTTGCTCCCCGCGATATATAAGGAGAGCAAGGACCCCCATGCCAGAGGACATAATCTGGCATAACGCACAGACTCATACATCCATATCATAATTGAAACAGAGAGCAGGACTAGGGTTTTACACATCCTTGCGGCCTGAACCTGGGTAAACCTCGTGTGATTGCTCCCTGTTTACGTCTTGCTCGCAATCTCGTGCGCCTTCCGCCAATCCATTACCGGTCAGGGCATACCCCTGGTCGGACTATCGCCGATATTTCGTCGACAGTGGCGCGCCAGGTAGGGGGTGCGCACCGAGATTTCACGTCGATCAAGATGATTTCCTTCCCGGCTTCCATGACTTTCGAAGCTGGCCTCACCTTCACCATTGGGACGATGACCTGGACAACCGCTCCAGACACCTCATACATCGAGAGTCCGCCCTCGATCCTAGCTCCACAAAGCAATGAAGGTACAGATCCTTTGTCTTCTCAGCACGAAGCATCATCACCGAAGCTCGAGTTATCAGAACTCCAGCCTTTTCTTCTAGGCACCAATCAGCCACCAGATGAAAATTGGGCCGATCTGTTCAAAGCAACTCATGATCAACAGGATAAGCTCATAGAGTTTTTTGCTCAATTTGGATCCATCCAGATTGAATCAAAGCAAAAATCATCTACTATCCTTCAACAAACCGAGCGAGGCAGGGCGCCCAGAAAATCAACGATCACAAGATCCTAGACCCAAGAACTGCATCACCGTTTCCATACGGGTTGCCAAACACCGCCACTTTGTTTAATCACCAACTTTTGGCGTACTACCGCAGAGACCATAACCGGATCCTTGATCCACGTTCAGACATGATCAACTATACCTTTGACGCACCCGCAGGACATGTTGTTAACCATGTACGTCTCGAAGAAGCCACGGATGATCAATCTCCGGAGAAGACACGTGATGTCACCCCAGATACACCCAGATTCGACGATTATTACAATATCTTGGAGCTCTCGGGATCGGTACACACAGTAATCTATTCCGATAACGAAGAAGAGATACAGTCCTTGCAAGATCCCAGCGCCAAGTATACTGATACAACGCCAGATCTACCACTCATCGCGCTCCGACCGAGGAACCCGAACAAATCTTATCGAGGTCCACAACCCGACTACATCCACCCAAGAGCTGCAACAGTTCCCACCATTCCCTCCCAGCCTAGGGAATGCAGTATGCCACGTTAGTGACAACGAGATCACCATCAACGGAGAAACCGACGAACAAAGACAGCAACGAGAAGGTCGAAACGCAGATCATGAACAACGAAGGCAAAACGAGGCTGCGGTCCAGGCAGCAGCCGACCAGGATCGCGTGGTCGGACGACGCAGGAATTTTCGACGAAATCTTGCCGACGACTTCGATCTTGTAGGTGAACGACAAGTCCACACAACCCCAAGCGCCAATCTGGCGATTGCCATCGACCGTCTCAAAACGGCCAACGTCCCTCAAACACCCCAAATCTAGGAAGCAATTGATCTCGTTAGTAGCTGCCAAAGCTCAAGTAAATCACATGAGAGAACAAGCACTTCCGGCCATGTCTCTCGAAGTCACAGCCACGTAGCTTCTACAAAGCAATCGTATCCCGGATTCTAGGGAGGGAGGTGCCGATAACAATAACTACGACGACGACAGAAAGTTGTGGGAACTTTCCTCACAATAGGTTTTACCAAAGGCGCAACGCCGTAGGAAGACAAATCAATAACGAGACAACAGAGATTATGGTCAACCCTTCAATCACCATCATGACGAACAATATGATGACAATGACCTCCGAGCAGTCATCAATAACCGATACCGAGCTCGCATGGATGCCTCGGGACCAAAGCCTTATTCGGCTACCCTACGAGAGGTAGTCTCGGCCCAAAAGTTTCGGATACCGACATCAAAACATACGATGGCAAGGTCGACCCGAGCATTGGATCCTCTTATACGAAGTAGCCGTACGAGCAGGGAGGGGATGAACACGTCATGGCCAATTACCTCCCTATCGTACTCGACAAAGTGGGCCGAATAATTGGTTATTACGACAACGAGAGGGTCGATTCACGGCTGGCCTCAACTACGACATCTCTTCATCGAGAACTACAATAACATGCCGAGCCTGGCACTAAGTACGATCTAGCAAAGATCGTCGATTACCCGAATGAACCACTACGTCACTACATACGACGCTTCTCAGAAGTCTGGACAACAATTCCAGACATATCAGCAGTCGAAGTCGTGTCCCTTTTCGTACAGGGACTACGACAACCCGGAAATATTGATCTACGAAAAGAACTTTTGAGAAGACAACCCACTACAACCGACGAGATGTTCAGAATAGCCCGAGAATTCGCTCGCGTTGACGACGCCATGCAACAATTGCCCGAAACCGGACAAGGATACGTAAGCTTCGAAGAAACGATGACGAGAAAGAGATTTGCAACGCAAAGACATGCGCGAAACGACGTACGTGACAATAACCGTCGCAATGAACGACGACGCGACAATCGTATGCAAAACAATTATAGCGAGACACACGATCAACGCGTCCATTCGGTACCACCTAGCAGAGAAAAGAAGCGAGACTTCGATCCAGAATATGAGAAGATTCTAGGCCAGGACTGCCCTAAACACCCGGAAAAGGGCATACCATGGGCGAGTGTCGCGGATTCACAAAGCAATTTTTAGCGGGGCAGCCGCCAAGAAACAAAGATTGATAAAACAAAACAAGGAAAAACGACCTGAACAAAGGACAAAACCGAGGAAGAAGAAGACACGATAAAGACCCTCGACATCAATTCAACGAGCCCACCAAACACCTGTCACCATGATCTTCGGCGGCAAGGTTGGCCTCGAAAACTCGCGTGACAAGAAATTACTAAAAAGGAGGATCATGGCGATCGCTAAGTCAGATGGGGCAAACACAGATACCAAAGCTCCAGCTTGGTCGGAACAACCAGTCACCTTCAACAGGGCTGACATGTGGGCGAATATACCAGACGCTGGGCGCTTCCCTTTGGTACTCGATCCAGTTGTCAACCACATACGCATGGAAAGAGTACTCATAGATGGCGGCAGTGCCTTAAACATATTATTCTTACAAGCGTTCCGAGAGCTAGGGTTAAAGATTGAAGATCTCGAGCCTTACGACTCACCATTCTGGGGAGTCATGCCAGGCAAACCTTCAATGCCCTTGGGAAAAATAACCCTACCCGTCCAGTTCGGGACAAGACAGCACTTCAGAAAAGATTACGTCAGCTTCATTGTAGCTGACTTCGAAGGTGTTTACCACGCCATACTCGGTCGACCAGGGATCACGAAGTTCATAGCTGTCCCTCACTATGGATATCTAGTATTGAAAATGCCAACATCAAAAGGCATTCTTTCTCTCAGAGGCAATGTGCTTATGGCCCATGACTGCGAAACAAACGCCTACGCAGCAGCCGAATTAGCTGACCTCAAAGCTCACATGGAGCAAACATGCCTTGAAGCAAAACAGATACCCGAAGCTGATCTCCAGATCCCAGTCAAGCAGTCTAAAAGATCAGCTAACAAAAGCAACGACACAAAGAAGATCGAGCTCATCCCCGGCGATAAAGAAAAAACCGCTCTTATAGGAGCCCATCTAGACGACAAATAGGAAGACGCGCTCGTCCAATTCCTAAGGGACAACATAAGCATATTTGCTTGGAAACCAGCAGACATGCCAGGCGTCCCAAGGGAAAAGGCCGAGCACTTCCTTAATGTCTCAGAAACCGCCAAACCAATCAAACAAAGATTACAACGGTTTACTCGCGACAGGAAGGAGGTGATTAGGGTAGAAGTGTTAAAGCTATTAGCAGCTGGTTTTATAAAAGAAGTGTATCATCCCGACCGGCTATCCAATCCAGTTCTTGTACAAAAGAAAATGGCGAATGGAGAATGTGTGTTGATTATACCGATCTCAACAAACACGCCTAAAGACCCCTTCAAACTACCTCGCATCGACGAAGTAGTTGATTCAACCGCAGGCTGCGAACTGTTGTCCTTTTTAGATTGCTATTCAGGGTATCACCAAATAGCCCTAGCAACTGACGATCAAATAAAAACATCATTCATCACGCCTTTCGGCGCATACTGCTATACGACCATGTCGTTTGGCCTAAAAAATGCTGGTGCAACATACCAACGCGCTATCCAAGAATGTCTTCAAAAGAAATTTCCCACCAGCCGGTCGAAGCATACGTAGACGACGTAGTCGTAAAAACAAAGGAGAGCGGATCCTTAGTTCCAAACCTAGAGCGAACCTTCGTCGCTTTAAACAAATTTCAGTGGAAATTAAACCCACAAAAATGCATATTCGGAGTACCGTCAGGGATACTACTTGGCAACGTAGTTAGCCAAGACGGCATCAAGCCAAATCCCGAAAAGGTTAATGCAGTTTTAAAAATGATGCAACCTAAAGGCATAAAAGATATCCAGAAACTTACTGGATGCATGGCGGCTTTAAGCCGCTTCATATCAAGACTTGGCGAAAAGGCCTCCCCTTTTTCAAAATATTAAAGGCCAAGCAAAAATTTGAATGGACAAAGCGAAGGCATAAAAGCCTTCTTCGAACTCAAGACATATTTAACATCGCCACCAGTGCTAACAGCACCTAAAGATGACGAAGAATTATTGCTATACATTGCGGCTACCGATCGCGTGGTCAGCACAGTAATAGTCGTCGAACGACAAGAAGAGGGACACACATATGGTGTACAAAGACCAGTCTACTACATTAGCGAAGTTTTAAACGACTCCAAACAGAGATACCCACACGTACAAAAACTTTTGTATGGGATCCTAATAACAAAACGAAAGTTGCTACACTACTTTGACACATATCCGATCACAATAGTAACAGAACATGCTGTTGGCGACATTCTCCGCAATAAAGACGCCAGTGGTCGGATCATCAAATGGGCAATAGAACTTAGCCCATACACATTGAAATTTCAAAGCAGAACAACCATCAAATCCCAGGCTTTGGCTGATTTTCTAGTAGAATGGACGGACATGTCCCTACCTCCATTTCAAAACGAAGCCGAACGATGGGAAATGTTCTTCGATGGTTCCCTTAAAATAAAAGGAGCAGGAGCAGGCGTCGTGTTCAAAGCACCAAGCGGTGATACCCTAAGATACGTGCTGCGTATCCATTTCAAAGCTTCAAATAATGCGGCCGAATACGAAGCTGCACTTCATGGCCTCAAAATAGCCATCGAGTTGGGCATAAAAAGGCTCCTCGTCTTTGGAGATTCTAATTTAGTCGTCCAGCAAATCAACAAAGAATGGGATTGTACTAATGAGAAAATGGAAGCATACGTGGCAGAAATAAGGAAGCTGGAAAATAAATTCTATGGTCTGGAGTTCACCTATATACCAAGAGAAAAGAACAAACTTGCCGACCAATTATCTAAATTGGGATCTCGATAGAGCAAAAATGCCACCCGACGTATTTGTTCAAGATCTACTATTACCGTCTGTCACACAGAGGTAGCACAGAACTACCAAAAAAGGAAATAGATTCATTTGACGACAAAACTAAAACAGATGATATCCAAAGAGAGCATACTTCCGGCCCATCTCCGACCAGGCAAAGAAACAAGATCATCGCCACAATCCGACCAAAGACCCTTCGAATAAATGCTCCAAGAATAAGATCGTGCAAAAAATCTATAGATAACTCCAAAGTTATTTATCCAAAGAAAAGAAAGCGACAAGACCCTTCAACCGCAAAGGGATGTAACGAGCAAATACCATCGGTGGAACCTTTGGAACAAACAAAAGAGACAAAGCCAGACGAGAATTCCCTTTATTCGGTATCTCATTGATGAGGACACACCAACAGATAAAATAGAAAAACAGCGTCTCATAAGACGCAGTAAACATTATGTCCTAGTCGATGGGCAACTTATGCGCAAAAATGCAAGCGCTGAAGTCTTGCAGAAATGCATTTCCTTCGAAGAAGGAGCAGAACTACTACTACGTATTCACGAAGGGATGTGTGGAAACCATGCAGCATCAAAAACACTGGTCGGAAAGGTGTTCCGAGCAGGTTTTTACTGGCCAACCGCACTCGCTGATGCTAAGAAATTAGTTCAGCATTGTAAAGGTTGCCAATTCTTCGCTAAACAAATTCATGTCCCTGCACATGAGCTTCAAACAATACCAGCAGCATGGCCCTTTTCATGCTGGGGACTAGACATGATAGGACCATTCAAAAAAGCCCCAGGCGGCTATCAATTTGTCTATGTACTTATAGACAAATTTTTAAAATGGATAGAATATAAGCCCTTAGTCAAGGCAAATGCTCAAAAGGCCGTCGAATTCCTAACGTACGTCGTACATCGTTTCGGCGTACCCAACACCATCATAACAGATTTGGGATCTACATTCACAGTGGGTGAATTTTGGGATTTTTGCGAAGACTTAGGAACAAAAGTGAAATATGTATCGTTGGCTCACCCTCGAGCCAATGGTCAAGTAGAAAGAGCAAATGGGATGATCATAGACGCCCTACGAAAAAGGCTATACCGAGACAACGATACCCATCCAGGGAAGATGGTATCGTGAATTACCCGTGTGATATGGGGACTTCGAACTCAACCAAGCGAAATACCGGCCTCGCCTTATTTCATGATATTTGGTGCTGAAGCAGTTTTTACCGAGATGAAGTGGCATTTAGCTCACCAAGAACAAAAAACTATGACGAGGAAGCCACAAATGAAGTCAGAAAAACTATTATCGATTCAGGAGAAGAGCGCAACTTGGAAACACTCCCAAGAACGGCTAAATATCTAGCGTCTCTACGACGCTATTACAACAGGAATGTAAAAGAAAGACAGTTTGTGGTCGGAGATCTCGTCCTCAAAAGAATTCAGAAAACAGACGACCTCCACAAATTGTCATCTCATTGGGAAGGACCTTTCCTAGTCAAAGCAGTCACAAGACCAACGACTTATAAATTGTGTACTCTAGACGATCCACCTAGAGATTTGCCAAACTCTTGGCACATAGAACACTTAATTAAATTCTATGCTTAAAGGCAATTGTAATTTATACAATAACAGTACCGCCATCTGTACCAAAGCACACAGATATTTTTACAATACGGTGCCAAGCACCACAGAACTCAATACCACAGGAAAAGTTTAAAGTTATTGCTCAGGCACAAGATCTATCTTGTCGGCAATAACACAAAGTGCCCCAACAAGCCTTCGCAAATCTTTGAGCTTTTCCGGAGAAGTGTCTCGCAGCCGTCCGTACTCCAAGCGCTTGAAATCTGCCCGAGGAAAGTGAGATTGCGCAAGAGCTATAACACTCGACGCAACAAAGCGGCTCCCTTTCCCGACAAACTCCTTCAATAAGCGCCATGAACGGCGGCATTGATCCACAACAAATTCGGGAACAAGAAGGGGATTTGTCGGCCTCACTTCACCTCGCGCAAAACACGTAAAAGAGGCCGCAGTCCACCCGCCATGGATAGATAACGTTCTGTCAATTGCTGGTTATCATCCTTCAAAGACGCCAAATTGCGCCATATGACGCTCATGCGTTTCTACACAAACACAATTTATAAGATACAATCGATCAAAACTTCAAACACGAAGATAACAAAGGAGAAAAAAACGCACCTCGTGCCTCCTTCTCCAAGCGTTCAATTTCTACGCGGCCTTATTGCCTGCCTCGTTCGTACGAGCAATTTCAGCAGCCATTAAGGCTTTGTCACTCTCCAATTCTGCAAAATACTCAATCGCTACTTATAACTTCTATTAGAATAACAAGTAACAAAAGCAAAGCAAAACGAACCTTTGTTCTTTTTCAGCAGGGAGTCTTTCTCAAGTTCCCAAAGCTTTTCACGACCTTCATAAACTCGGATTTGCCGACCCAAATCCTCGTTTTGCTTCCGCAGAAGACCGTTTTCACACATGGTCGGCTTGAACCGCTCTATGCAAAGGCGACATTTTTCAGCAACATCTTCAACGGCCGAAAATGATCTTTTATAAACACTACAAGATGGGCAAAATAGAAAAATCACTAAAGACAAGTACTAACCTTGACACGAGCCCGCAAATCAGCAAACACTTGCTCAAAGCAATCAGAAATGGTACCCCTGTCAATATCTTCAAAAATGTGCCACTCTCCATCCTCATCCTGACGGGCAACATAGCTGCGGCTGCCAGGAATACGGGCACCAGAAGAAGTTCCTCCTCTGATCTCTTCCATTATCTCGGGGTGATCTGCGTTTGAAGCACTGGGTCTGAAACTACCCAAGCTCATATTAAGATGATGATCATCCCCAAGAGAAGAAACCAGGAGGAATCTAGCGCTAACGGCTCAAAGATCCCCCGAAAGAGGCCACAATATTGGCACCGGCAAGCACCCATTACGAGTCAGCAGCAACATTGGCAACAGCTGCCCCGGATCCCCAACAAGATCAACAGCGGTGGCACAACTTCGAGCACGGCCCTTTGATCCATAACAACATTGCCGGGAGGAGTTATGCCATCGAACGACCTCTTGGCTCGCAAAGCGGCCCCATTCTCCAAAGTTACATGATCCAAAGGGCCCCCGACTAAGTCATCAACAATGGGAGCCCCGCAAAGAAAAATTTACAACCAATCAAAACAAGAAAAGAAGAGCATAGCAAGTTTAACAAGATTTGCAAAACTTACGATTCGATCGCTCAAAATGCAGATTAAAATAATCGGCATATCCTCCCCTTCATCCCTAGAAGGCACAGAGGTACCAACATCAAGGTTAACTTGCATCAACAAGTTAGGAGGAGGAGAAGAACGACCGGTGGCAGCAAGCGTGTCATCACATTGGCCCACGGCGACAAGAGGAGCACCCCGACTACTCACAACGACCTAAGAGGTGAGCATCTACAAGATCTCCTGAATGACCGGTTTGATCGGCAGGTGATACGGGCTGCTCCATAACATGGCTAGCTCTCTGCACCAAAGGGAGAGCACTATCCCGACCACTCTCAGAGCGCAATTTCTTGCGTCGGGCAAACTCAGCAAGGGTCACCCCATCCTCACAATCAGAATCAGAGTCCGACGATTCTACAATCTGATTATGACGACGTTTTTGACCAACAGAAGCACAAGCTTGTAGTGATAAAGCTCCACCGGTCAAGACGCCACTCCGCTTCTTCTTTTCATAAACAATTTTCTGCTTGCCAGCTGCCTTTGACTGATCGACATCAAGATCAGCAGCATCATCAGGCACTGTCATCCTGTCAATGCCCCGATCAAAACCAAGCGTTGGTGCGAAGAGCTTCCCAGTGGCAGATCATCTAAAGGCACTCGGGACACATAAATATGACGGCCCTATAAGCATATAAAGATCAGTCTAATTACCAAAAGCATTGAGATATGAAGAAAACAAACAAGTGAACAGAACAGTACCGGTGGAGGTGGCATCCTCCAGTCATAAGGTTTAATAGTTGGACGAGGGATATGAGTATCCTCCCCCCGTTTGAACATCTTCATAAGCCTCAAATTAATATCATCAAGAGAAATTTTCTCCGAAGATTCACGAGAAGGGTCATCCTTCAGACGATATTCCCACAGGAAATTAATTCTCTCCTTCAAAGGTTGGATACGGCGAGAGATGAAAACATTTTGCCACCGTAAAACCGTTCGTGCCCTTAAAATTCATCATTGCCGAATCTCTTTCACTTCAATCATCTCGGTAGCATTTGGCTTATCCGACCAGCGATGATTCGGTTCGGAATCTGAGTAATATCACAAGGGACAGCCTCCTTGCTCATTGTCATTCACATAGAACCATTTTTTGAACCAATCTTTCACATTGTCGGTATGAGTGAAAGACAAAATTTTCGTGAACGCATTCCATCATGAAGAGAGAGGTAGCATGCTCCAGCTACAGGACTACCCCTAAATTTCCTCTCTTTTTCAATTCATAAAAATGACGAAACACATTGAAGTTTGGGGGAATTGCAAGATACATCTCACAATATGCAACAAAGAGAGCAACCGTCATAATTGAGTTCGGTTGCAGTTGCGAGATAGAAATCCCCCAAAAAATGCAAAGTTCCACCAGGAAAGTATGAAGAGGAATACCCAAGCCTCTGATGAAATAATCTTCAAAGACAACTATTTCACCATCATAGGGGCGAGGAAACGCCTCACCTCGCGGCGGCACACGCCACACTTCAAAAGATGCTGGCGGAATCATGCCTCCATCCGCCAAGGAATTCAACGACGCTGCCGTCGATTGCGTCGGCGACCAAAGAAGCTTCATCTCGCTTCTCATATTCCTTCGTTCCTTCTCCTTCCTTTTCTCGATGCATTGACGCTTTTTCCCCATGGTCTTCGCGCGAAGAATGCGAGGATTTCGAAGCTAACCCTAAGAAACGGAGCACCGGAGCGGAACTGATTGCAGGAACGGCATGCAAAATGAAAGCAAGCAGTCCAAATGACGGCGGCACCAGGAGTTTTTTAACCACACTAGGGTTTTTTACTCCTGATGGGCCAGAGAACCGGGCCGCCCCGGCGGAAAAGGCTTTTTCGGTTCGTTTCTTTTTCCCCATTTAAAATTCATTTTTTCCCGCAGACGCACAGCTTACGACAACCTCGAAAGCCGGTAAAGCAAAGCTGCGACGGCCGTTTAAGTCTGTCTTCTAGCTATAGTCTTAAAAACAGCCTCGCTAAAAGATCGGGTTCACAAAGAAAGTCGTTTCCAACCCGCCGTAACAAAGTTACAAGATAGCATCAACAATTCAACCCACACAATCCGACAAATTTGGCATTTTTTTTTTTGCCAATGATACCGGTTATTACGGCGCACAAATAGCAAAGCTATTTTTATGGGTTTAGATTCAAAACCATGGTCTCACAAACCACGCCGGGACTAAGTTAAGTAGCAAAGCCGCCTTAACTTAATCATGACAAAGTTATGGCATGGTTCAAACCGACCAGCCCAAATGAAATTTGGCCTGCTCGGTCTCACTCAAAGAGTGGTCGGAAACACATAAAGCACGACACGATGATCAGTTTATCTTTTTTAGACCCTGACATAACGTGTTCCACCTCATCTCAGGCTCGGGGACTACGTGGGCCCACGTCACCTGAGAGGTGACATGGGCTAGATCCTTCTTTTAGAGCTTGCTGCAACATATACTATCTTACAGCAACCTCGGGGACTACGTGGGCCCACGTCATTTGCATGACTCGGCCTGATCCTTTTCTTTACAAAGAGTTTAGTTTCAAAACTAAGCTAAGGCAATGACCAATCACGACAGATACCATGTGATGGCAGGCATCACATGCTAACGAGGGCCCACGTCTCCAGATTTGGGACCCTTTCAAAATTCTTTTTTCTTTTCAGGAGCATCATAAATCTTTCGGTCAAAACCGACAACGTCAACCAAGTGTAAGCAAAGTGTGGTCGGAAGCACTAGACGGTCCTCCAGCCCTGCTCGGACCACATGTCGAACGTGTGTCCGACCACCCTTTCTCACTCAACCAAGCAAGACGGTGTTTTTTCCCTCAAGATCCATGATGCTCGGGGACTAGCTGTGGAGGTATAAACTCCATATACCCTCACGGCCTAGTTTGGGCCGACACGCTATCATCGGGCCGGCCCATCAAGCTTCAAGACCGATCGGCTCGAGGGGCCGGACGGCCTAAAACAGGGCAAGAATAATCGAAGACCGACAAGGAGGACAAGACCTAGCCGAGATAGGAAAGTTTAGACTTGTAAAGTATGTAAACTTAGTACCGGATAGGCTAGTTCCGACTTGTAACCTTGCTCCCGCGATATATAAGGAGAGCAAGGACCCCCATGCCGAGAGGACAATCGGCATAACGCACGAACTCATACATCCACATCATAATTGAAACAGAGAGCAGGACTAGGGTTTTACGCATCCTTGCGGCCTGAACCTGGGTAAACCTCGTGTGATTGCTCCCTGTTTACGTCTTGCTCGCAATCTTGTGCGCCTTCCGCCAATCCATTACCGGTCAGGGCATACCCCTGGTCCGACTATCGCCGATATTTTATCGACAGGGACCCCTGGCCTTCTTCAGCCGCCCGTTCGCCGCCCGTCACGTCAAGCTCGCGGCCTACGAGCGCGAGCTCATCGGGTTGGTGCGGCGGTCCGACACCGGCGCCCGTACCTGCGGGGCGCCGCTTCCTCGTCCGCACCGACCACTACGGCTTGAAGTTTCTCCTGGACCAGCGGCTGTCCACCGTGCCCCAGCACCAGTGGCTCAGCAAGCTGTTCTGGTTTGACTTCACCGTCGAGTACCGCCCCGGGCGGTTCAACTCGGCGGCGGACGCGTTGTCTCACCGGGATGAGGAGGCCGCAGCCCTCTGCGCCCTCTTGGTGCCCGCCTTCGACCTATACGCCGACATTCGCCGCGCCACCGCGGCCGACCCGGTCGCCGGCGGTCTTCTGCAGCAGCTGTCGGAGGCGACTTTGGGCGTGCCGTGGGGGACCAGCGACAGTTTCCTCCTCCACGGCAAGCGCCTCTACGTTCCGGAAGTCGACGACTTGCGCCACCAGGTTGTGCGCCTGGCACACTCTTCAGGCCACGAGGGCGTTCAGAAGACCCTGGTGTGCCTCCAGGCGGACTTCTAGATCCCTGGCGATAGGCAGCTGGTGCACGACTTCGTCCGCTCGTGCGACGTGTGCCAGCGGAACAAGACCCCGACGACACAGCCTGCAGGTCTCCTACAGCCTTTGGAGGTGCCCTCCCAGGTGTGGGCGAACATCTCCATGGACTTCATCGAAGGGCTGCCGAAGGTGCACGGCAAGTCTGTGATCTTGACGGTGGTGGACCGTTTTTCGAAGTACGCCCACTTCATCGCGCTCAGCCACCCCTACACCGCCGCGTCGGTCGCCCGGGCGTTCTTCGACGAGATCGTGCGCCTGCACGGTTTCCCCAGCTCCATCGTCAGCGACCGCGACCCTGTCTTCACCAGCAACCTGTGGCGTGATCTTTTTAGATGTGCAGGTGTTCAGCAGCGGCTCAGCACGGCGTTTCACCCTCAGACGGACGGTCAGTCTGAGGTGGTGAACAAGATCATCGCCATGTACATGCGCTGTGCGACCGGCGACCGGCCCCGCACATGGGTCGACTGGCTCTCTTGGGCCGAGTACTGCTACAACACCTCGTTCCACTCGGCGCTTCGGGCGACGCCGTTCGAGGTCGTCTACGGTCGTCCTCCGCCGCCGCTGCCTCCACACCACGCCGGCGACGCCCAGACGGAGGCGGTTGACGCCATGCTCCGCGACCGGGACGCCTTCTTGGAGGAGGTCCGCGAGCGCCTCCTTCAGGCGCAGCAGTACGCCAAACGCCACTACGACGAGCATCACCGCGAGGTGGAATTTGATGTGGGCGCATGGGTGCTGCTCCGCCTTCTTCACCGACCCACCCACGCGCTCGCCTCGCCCGCCAAGGGCAAGCTCCGACCACGCTACGTCGGGCCGTTTCAGGTCATCGAGCGCATTGGCTCGGTGGCTTATCGTCTTCGTCTTCCTGCGGACGCGCGCCTTCACGACGTCTTCCACGTGGGGTTGCTAAAGCCCTACACCTTCGTTGGCACGCCTCCGACATCTCCGGCCGTGCTACCTCCAGTGCAGGATGGGCGCCTGCTGCCTGCCCCCGAGCGCGTGCTGCGCGCCCAGCTTCGCCGGGGCGTGTGGTGCCTCCTTGTCAAGTGGCAAGGCCTTCCGGACGACGACGCGACTTGGGAGCTCCGCGACGACTTCACCACTCTCTACCCCGATGTCCAGCTCGAGGACGAGCTGTTTGTCGAGGGAGGGAGAGATGTTATGACCGGCATCACATATACGAGGAGGACGGCGCCAAGTGGCTAGGCGCCACAGCCACCAGGCGACCTGGGCTTGAGGCCCAATTATCTTCATCTATATTATTATTAGTATTATTATTATTTCAGGGAGTTATTTAGATATTTGAGATGAGAGGATGCTATATATATTTGTAAGAACTATTGATTCAGATTAAGCGAAACATATATTGTTTCCAGCTTCCTTTAGGGAGCCGGGAGATCGGGAAGTCCCCCAAACCCTAGCCGCCACCTGCCCTAGCCTCGTGAACAGTACCCGCGGTACTGTAGCGCCGTGGTACTGTAGCCCGCAGCACACCACGGCACCCCAGCGCCGATCTCGTGTTCGTCCACCAATCTCTCACCCGTACAGCCTATGGGAGATCAAGGGAAGAAGGAGAAATCCTATCACTAGTGCCTCTACCTCATAATTTCATCTTCAATCTTGTATCTTCTCACATCATTTCGGATACGTTCCACATCAAATGGTATCCTCCGAATGGCAATGTCACGAATGTTAATGTCATTCTGGTAAATGTATAATCCATTGTTAATATTATTAATAATATATATATATATATATATATATATAGAAAAGGGTAAAAGTGTAGAGAAGGTTCAACCATGATGAGAATTCAACCTGGTACACAAGGCCCCAACTATGTACTATATATGCAAACCATATTTCATACACATAGTACATCAGTGTAGCTAGTGCCAACGTACCTGCATTGCACTATTTGCTCTACTATAATAGACGGTGGACACAACAGCACATTACAAACAACAACACAGCTAAGCAAAGGCTTAACAACAAATCTAATTAGCCCACCCAAAAACATTATAATAGTCCCAAGAGACAAGCCACTGTTTGGGATAGCCGTGTCCATAGTCCGGTTTATTGAGGGTGAATGTGGATTTGCAACTCAAACTGCATGATTAACACCCTGAGCAGGTTGGGTTGGTTTCTAGGCGGCTTCAAAACAATTTCATTGCCCATAGACAGATAACCTGTCATTGCCGCATCCCCACTGCTCTGTCAAATCTCATAGATGAAGAACCGATGGACTGCCTAAGTCTGCTAGTCTGAAACTCAGTCTTCAAACTTGTCACGGGGACAAGAACTATGTAAATAGAGAGTATAATAAACGGAAAAGCAATGGTTCTACAACCAAGATACTGAAGAGGAAAATGAAATAACCATGAAACTCTTGTTCCCTCCATTCCAGCTGGGGATTATAAATCCCCGGTTCAAAATTTCATGTAAACCTTCAGCGTTAAATTAATGTCCGTGCACTAATAAACCTTCACCATTAAACTATTTCAGAAGATCACAGGCATTCATCCGATTGACTTCCCCTCAGAGTTCAGGGCTTTACTACTCATGTCTTCAGACTTTCAGAATTTAAGGCTCGCAAGACTTGATGGTTATTTCCCCTCCACCATCTATGAGGCCTGACTGCCTTAAGCACAAGCATTATAGTTCGGTTGCCACAATTGTGGTTGTGGGTTGTGGCCCCGGGCCTGGTGGTTAATGTAGTGCCCTGAGCAATGGCAAGGATACCAAGGCTGAGGATTGCACACTACGCCAACCCTAATGTCCACTGACAGGGGAGTGAAGGTATGCTACACCAATCCTACTGTCCACCGACAGGGGAGCGAAGGTGGCAGTACATGGAATGACGAGTTTTGGATCATCACCAGCACTGTTGGGCTGACGACTAGGGACACCGCCTTGCTGAAGCTTCTGTGATGGCTAGGCACCTCTGCCGGCATCTTCCACCACACCCTACAGATTGTGCTAACCTGGTTTACCGGTTTCCTCAGGTTGAACACACTACCCGGTCAAACTATATATAAACTACAAATATGATTCTCTCTATGCTGAACCCGGGTTGGTTGCCATAACACAACTGGATAATCATTGAGTGGGAAATAGTAAATGTATATCGCCTGGTGCAGGATGACAGGAAGATGGAGTTTATCTCGGAGCTACAAACCAAAATCATAAACACACAGGGGCCTATTCTGTTGGAAGGAGATTTTAACTTTGTTAGAAGAGTGTCCAAGAAATCATTTGGAAATGTCAAGGTGAGATTTATCTAGGATTCTAGGCTTTAATAACATGACTGACACCACATGGTTGAGAGAGCTCGAAAGATCAGGAAGCAGATACACATGGACTGATAATCAGATTCCCCCAATCATGTGTGTCCTAGATAGGGTGCTGGTAAATAATTCCTGGGATGACAAGTTTAATTTGGCTTGTGCTGGGACCAGACCATAACCCCCTAATTGTGGATACTGGAGGAGCCTTGGTACATCAACATTACCATTTCAGATTTAAAATGCTAGCTAGGACGTTTTGTAGAGTGGGAAAAAGGAAGGTGGCCAGAGGGGTTCAAGCAACGACCACTTGACTATTGGCATGTAGTCTCTAGGAAGCTAATTAAGGAGGACAATCAAAGGCTGGGGCTCCAATCAAGAGAGCCAGAAACGTGCACAGAAATCTTTTTGGAAGGTCAAAATTGAACGGTTGGACTTGACGAGTGAAAATAGAGATTTAATAACAAACCAAGAACAGCAAACTAGATATCAGTTAGACAGAGTAAACTCAACACTCCCAAACCTTTTACTAACTCACAAAGTTACATGTTTTACTAACCACGTTTCGCATCAAGCATTATCAGCAGCTGCATACAGAGTATGCAGTTATTGTTTTAGGGCAGATCAATTCTTAATAAAAATTACATACATAGTCCTATTTATTGAAGGTGATGCCCACTAACTAAGGAATAAAATTCTAATAATTAAAGGAATGGAGTCATGCAGGCCCAACATTAACATAATATTTCGGTCAAAATCTTAAGATAATATGGTACCAATCTAGTGTCCCCTTCTCAACATTTCCTTTGGTAGCACTGAATTCAAGGATAGGATGAAGTGCACCCCCTACTGATTGTCAGTGCTACCATAGTGATCTGAGACAGGAATCCTCAACACACCTACTCCTTCATCAACTCCGAACCCACCCCCAATCCCCAAGCTACTAGCAGCAAAAAAAAAAAAGTCATGCAACAGAATTGTACAAAGAGGAGTGGGCAAAAAATAAATGAAATATATATCTCAGTTCTCTCAGTACTACAGTTTGATTCAGGCAATGAAGCAAAGCACGAAATTTGAAGTTGGAATCGGCAGCTCAACATACAAAGGTGAATAGTTTGGAAAAGGATCTACACAACTGGAGTAGAGAGGGGGAAAAAATACTATCTTTGGCAGGATTTGGGGCGGACTTCAATTTCAGTATGGCGGAAGGCGGGCATATTATCAATCATCAGCTCGACATACATGTATGCAATAGAGCAGAGGGTGCAAACAGAATCAACCTGACCGCTGGTGGTGCCGACAAACCGAGAGAGCGCCGGCGGCGGCGGCGGCGGAACACCGGGACCCGGGTGCCGGCGGAGAGCATAAGCTGCAGCAGGTCCCCACATCCTCGTCGCCAGGCTGCGAAGCGCCATACCAATGCGTGGATTGGATACCTAGATTCTCTAGACGACGCGGCGGCTAGGGTTCGGGCAAGAAGGGTGCGGAGGGGGATTTGGGATTTTTTTTTTTTTTTTTTTGAATAGGATTTGGGATTTGGAAGCAACTAACGCACGCACGGGGTGCGTTAGTGCTATAGCACGCACATTCCTAAAAAGGAAATAAACAAACAATACTTCCTACTCTAGGAAAGTAGCCGTATGCCAGCCGTACGACAGTGCCCTTCTGTGTCTAGGAAGCTTCCCCCCGCCCCTAGTTCTTCTCCTTTTTGCATTTCCTTGCCAGCAAATAATACAAAAACAACAAATTACACTCTTCTCTAAGTTCTCTTCCCAATATGCAAAACAGTTCATTTATTTTTGAATCACCTAATACCAGACATGTTACTAGAAGCAGATCTAACAAAAAACTAATGAAAAGCAACATCATTTTTTTTTTGCATAGGCAATTCATTCCTACATGTTTCTACTGCCTACTGTATAGAGCTTAAGTTGTTCTTGAATTAGCTGTTGCACATTGTTACTCCTATTTTTATATCAAAATACGTTCATTTGATGCTTGATGCTCACACCTGCAAAATAAATAGAAGTTGCCAAAGATAAGCACATAAATCATATTAAGAACCTATGGGGAAAAATAACCAAGCCTCAAATTTTAACTGCACTAACAGTGGGTTTTGTTTACTAGAACCAATTATGTCACTAGAAGCAAATCTGATAAACTGGTAACACAATTTAGTTCTTTGCATGAGCAATTCAGGTATTTTACATAATCAATTTCGTTCACAAAAGTAACTAGTTGTAACCTTATAATACTCTCAAAGCATACAAATATGTAATTTGTATAAAAAAAAAGTTGCAATCCTACTGATGGGAGCAAAAGTCCACAAAAATGTGCCATTGAGAGCTGCTGCTATGCTTTTTGAGTGGAAAAGCAAACTACACCTTATAACATTATTTTCCTATACACATGTTTGAGTCTAACAGTCTAAGCATTATGATTGCATGGTGTTTGCCGGTACAATCATACCAAACAAGGTGTACTGTACAGGTCACACATATGTTAAAAACAGGTTCTTACAAAAAATAGAGCTAACGTATTGAGTGGACATACCTTAGGAGACCCCTAAAGACGATGAAGCAGTGTGTTGTTGTCCTCTAGTCATTGCCTAACACAAGCAGTGCCTGAAAAAACATGTTGGATGAAGGTTTCAGCTCAATTGCCATAGAGGTAAAATCAATAGGATAGACAATGAAAGTTCAATAAAAAATTAGAAAAGCAGTTCAATAAATTCAGAAAAGTAGTTCAATAAGTTCAAAAAGTAGTTCGATGATTTCAGAAAAGTAGTTCAGTATAAAGTACACGTATATTGGATCTGAACAAGAACTAATGAAAGATTCACTAATGTTTGTCATCTCTAGCGCAAATTTCTTCTATAGTTTCTAATTCAAAATTTTGACTAGTGAAATGGACAGGGATCCAAACGTCTAAGATCGACCTCTGTGGTGAGTAGAGATAATCTAGTCCATAACAAATAATTTGTATGGCTCTAATGAAAGCTTTCCATTTAGAATCAAAGTTTCAATTTAAATATATAAATTGCTTATCTAATGCAACCTAATGAAGAACATTTTATTTGGAGTAAGAGAAGACTATTGGCATCCAAACAGAAGTAACACAAAAGCCAATAATCACAAGGTGGAATGGTATAACAACATGCCAAGAATCTACGCCTAGGAGCAAATACAATTAAATGCATAAAAAGGACAATCCAAAATACAATATGGACACAATACTATCTGCAGATGACCATTTTCAAGATCATGAACTTGGTATAGAGAAATGAAAACAACTAATCATCACAGCCAAAAAGAAAAAACACCAGACCCGAGCTCCGGATTGAGAATTACCTCCTAGTCCTTGTACTCCCTATGGTCACCCCATGCCACTTAGACAGCCGCATGGACACATCTTTTGGGTAGGTGTTCAGCGGAGCGGCAACTATGGTGGCAGCCCCTCCCTTCTCCGAAGCTCTGCCGTTTGCAGCCAAAAAGGACAAAAGAAGAGAGAAACAAACATGTGTAAGCAAGGTCAGTGCATATAGGCAACGTCATTAGCTAAGCTGAACTTCTAGGTAAAAGAACGAATCAACATATTTCAGAGAACACATTCTGGTTCAGTGCAGCTCAATGTGGTGTTGATTTGAGCTGACCACATATAGCATCATTTGTTAAAAGCACAAGAAACATATATGGAATAGCATGCCATAATTTAAACCGGGATAATGCAACATGCTCCATATTTGCATAACCTTGTGGTTTTACTACTATGATGGACAGGTTATATTTACATGCTGAGTAAATTAACATGAAGTTCACTCTCTATGCTCATAAGATTGGTTGATGATCGTCCAAATTCACTCCTATGATACAAAGACTTACTTTTAAAAATACAAAAGGATTTACTAAGTTAATTGCTACTAGAATATTAATAAATTGACTGATCAATTATATTAAATTGCTACTAGAATACAAATAAATTGACTGACCAATGATATTAAATTGCTTACTAGATTACTAATAAATTTTCTGACTAATAATTGCCTTGCCCAAACAATAAGTAGTGCCCAAATTATTAGCTAGTAGAATGGTACTGATCTTAGGGTTCATGTATTAGCCTTTATCTGTAATTGTATGAAAATATTACAAAATGTGTATTCAAAGGCTTTACCTGTCATAAATTCAGCTTCCCTTTCCAATCCTTCACTTTATTATCCTTGTGAGTTACCCACTTGGTCTACATGGTTTACTGAAAGCCAAAATACAAGTGAGATACCTCTATCCTAGCTAGGTCACCCTGCTGCATGGAAGTCCAAAAAACAGCAAAAACTGCCTTAACAATTACACAAAAATACTAATGGAGACATGAAAAACTACTTAGTGCTGCAGGAAGAATTGCTTCTGTACAGAATTACAGTACAAAAGAATAATAGATGAAACTATGAACTAACCGAGGCCAACAGCTAGCCATATATATAAACTAATCAGTTTATAAAATGTTAAAACTCAGGGTTCATTTATTGTATTTTGGGAAAGAGAGAAAATTCAGCACCAAAATTAAAAAAAAAAGTTGCAGTAGTGGTACTATACCCAATGTGGCTTTCAACACTATTGTATGCCGATACTATGCTGGAAAAGCAAGCTACACCATGTACCCATATTTAACTACGGAGTACCTCTATACAAATGTTTGTGTCTAACGGTCTAAGCATTATGATTGTGGACTGTTTGACGCCTAGCTACAACTTATCACAAATATATGCCTAAGCTTAGCTTGCCCAAAATATGTTTAGTATATTGTCTCTTATTATTAATACTTCTACCAATTAAGGTTTGTTGTACAGGTCAACATATAACAGGTGCATACAAAAAACAAAGCTAACGTATTGGGTGGACATACCTTAGGAACCCCTGAAAACGATGAAGCAATGCACTGCTATCCTCTAGTCATTGCCTAATATAAGCAGCACCTAAAAATCCATTTTGGATGAAGGGTTAAGCTCAATTGCCATAAATGGAGATAAAATCAATAGAATAGACATAGAAAGTTCAATAATTTCAGAAAATCAGTTCAATAAATTCAGAAAAGCAGTTGAATGTTTTCAGAAAAATAGTTTAGTATAAAGTAGGCTGTTAGGCTGCCATTCAGAGTAATAATATCAGCTTCCTAGTAATCTAGCACCTCAAGAGACCATCCTCCACTGCAAGCTCGCTACAGTGGCCACCACACAAGTAGCGAAAGGTGCCAGGTGCTGCACGCCACTAGCAAAGCGCTGAAGGCTAGGTTGCAGGTTTCTAAAACACACACCATTTCTGTGTTTCTGATGTTCCCAGCAGCATAGGAGGAGAAAGGTTGAGGTAATCTGCTGCGGGAACTGATCAGGAGGCTTGGAACAGAATCAGCCTTCCTACTGCATGCCTATTCCATTAAGCATATATTGAAAAGATTAGGAAACTATTGTGCTGATCTAATATGTAGCACATTTGCAAGAACTGAAAAGTGCATACATAAAGTATGATTGGCAAAGTAAAATTAGATAAAGGTATAGCCATTGTCCTCTTGGTATAGAAATTCTTCAGAAAGCAAAATCAGAACTGAGTTAGTCTAATATAGTGTCATTTTAGTTGTATATTACATGCTTATCTCTGCTGTTCTAAACGAGAACTACGAAACCACACGCATATGACAAAAAAGACAAATATATTAGTTAATTTATGCATATCTAAAATGGTATTATAGCTAACCTATTGGTTAAAACTGAGTGTCAAAAAACTGCAGTGTCAAACTGCAGTGTCAAAAAACAATATACTAATTTAATCGGTACTTTTAGAGGAACTAGCCTACTTAGATTGCCTATCGAAAGAAAAAATGGCCTAAATTGAAAATATTATCAACATATATCCCCAACCACAGCCACATGCATGTCAGCTTGAAGCTCTACTTGTTCTACCAGAAATAACATAAGGTGGTTCTACGAAACACACGGCCTTATTCAGCAGAAAAACAAATTAAGTTTCAGAAAGGCCTTGGTGTTGCAGAAATTAAATTTTACTAAATGCGAATCAAATATTAGGAGCCGAGAATGTTAGAGGGGACTGAAAATGAAACTGGAAAGCATGGCCAAGCAACAAAACATGGACTGAAATCTAAAGTAATTTCTTGCAGTGAGCAAAGACCCTGTAATACAATCCTATAAATAGCCACCAATGCCTGCTGCCGAACTTCAGAAATCCTCAAGAATAAGTCGTGAAGCTTCGCAATAGAGGCATATTAAACTATATATAATTCTACAATAAGTCGTGAAAAGCTTCGCAAACCGTCTCCCATGTTGCTCTAGCTCTCATTTGACAACCACAGAGGCCGAACCGCTATGGAATTCATATCAGATAGGATGCATTACTTCTGTGAATGAGGTCCACTGTTATACTGCATGCATAGACTCTTTTACTTAAAAAAAGATCAAAATAAGTAACCAAATTAAGCCTTTACAATACTACATTTCTAATCCAACATATGTAGATTAGTGGTGACCGGTTGATGCCTGTAAATGGAGTAAGTTCTGAATGGAGTCCGCCAAGGAGAGGGACTGTTCTAATGTTTATGATCCTACTTGCTAGATTTGATAACAGGGAACTAGTAAGTAGTAAATCCCTTTCAATTTTCACTATAGACCCTACATTTATGAACATAGACTTGTTCAGGCAATCAGACCAATTGTAAGATAAATTGCTAAATTTTCAGAATACTACACCACCACGAGAGACCACAAATCATCACCTAGCTAGCAAGTGCTAGCTTACGAACAAATATGTGTCTGTACCTAAGCCCCTGTTGATCACAAATCTAAACCCTAGCAACAACATTTCCACAAAAGTCAGAGCAATCCCCAATCCAAATTCTGCGAGGCCCTAATGTTCCCCATCCCCCATCCCTAATTAGGAGACTGACAACAACGTGAACGCACCAAAAGTACAAGGGTTTACCCATGAGCATGCGGCGCACCATGGAGGAGGCCTAAGATGGCCGGGCTTGTAGCCTGCATGCCGGGATTCATCTGCCTTCACCGCCTGCACGCGCCGCGAACCAGCCGCCGCCGCTGCCCTGGAATCACGCCGGCATCGCGGCTTGCGCGCCCGGATCCAGCCGTCGTCACCGTCTGCACGCCACGAACCGGCCAACGCCACGATAGAGGAATCAGCCGCCGCCACCGCCGCGAGCGAGGAACCAGCTGCCGGCGCTGCTGCCCCGGAATCCCGCCGGCATCGCTGCCCGCGCGCCCGGAACCAGGAGGAGCTCGCCGGGGAGGAGGAGGGCTACCTCCGTAGCCGAATGTGGAGAGGGAGGAACTCGGCGTGCGAGTGGTGGAGATAAGAGAGACTGGGTTGAGGGCGAGACGAGTGGACGAGAGTGCCCTTGGATGAACGATGGACGGCGGTGGGAGGGTGCATGCCGGTGGACAAACACACGCACGGGTGAAAAATAGTCTTTACCTTGGGATTTGGAATAGGAAGGAAGAAAAAAAGGAACGGAGTCCGTTCCTAGCTATTATTGCAGTCAGGCACGCAGCGCTGTAGAGTTTTTTTTCTTTTCTTTTTGAGGAACGCATCTACGGGCCGGAAGCCCAGCCCAAATGTCACACTCCTTGCCGGCCCACGACTGCTCTCATCTTCAGATCTTCACAAGCCGGATTTGCCTGTTCCTGCCACCATGCGTGCTATCATATCATGTAGTGTATAGTAGCACTTAAAATTATACCCAAAGTGGATGCACAAATTTGGTTGGCAGATTATTTTTACCTGTATTTATCGACCAGTCACACTCTAAGAGCCTCACTACTACAGATTCGCACATCACTGCCCACCTAATCATCGCCGGAAATGGCGAAACCGGCAGTGATGACTCATCACAGCCGGTGCCAAGCTCGACGAAGCCTGACTCGCGTCAGGCAGCGAAGGCACCGGTAGTGATGAGTCATATTACTGCCAGTTGGTGTCCAGACCCGACAGTGATATGGGGGGCAGATATCACCGCCGGCTCTAGCTAGAGAACGGCAGGGATGGGACTCATCGCCGCCGGTGTCTGGCGAGAGCCGGCAGTAGCCGCCTGACAGCACACCGCCTGCTTCTCCTTCCTGCTCCCCAAGAACAGAGGGCAACAAAATAATAATAAAATAAATAAAATGAAACTCGTAATAATAAAAATTCATTATATATATAATATGATAAGGTTTTCATTACATAATTAAAATTTCTCATAAATAAAAAAACTAATAAAAAATGGCGGCGGCGTTCGACGTCCGCTCGCCGCCGCCCTCGCCGCCGCCTAATGGGGGGCCGCCGCCTCGAGCTGGCTGCGAGCAGCCGCCTCCTCCGCCTCGGCAGCCGCGCGGGCCACTTGCTCGGCCTCCAGCGCATCGCGTAGGATGGCGGCCGCCTCCTCGGCCGCCGCGCGGGCCGCGCGCTCCACCTGCAGGGCCTGCTCGGCCGTCCTGCGCCAGCTGCGCTCTTGGGCAAGCTGCGCGCGCCGGTGCGCAGGGCGAGAAGTTGGTTCTCCGGCGCGCGCAACTTGCCCAAGAGCGCAGCAAGAAAGACGAAGCGGGTATTTTTCCCGCCAACTTATCACTGCCGGTTCTTGTTACGATCCGGCAGTGATGATGGAGACGGCGATGTGCGGTTAAGTAACTTATACTGCTCCACTCTTTCGATCTCCCCTCTTTGTCCCAGCGGTTAAGGCTGCATGCTCTGGAACCTGTGACCCGCGCTCGAGTCCAGGCTGCCTCAAAATTTTTGAACTTTTTTATATTTTTATACATATCACTAACGGGTCTTATTAAGGGCCGACAGTGATGTGTATTTTAAAAAACCTATTTAAACCGCCGGCCAGGGGAAAATCCAGTGATGTGTACATAACTAGGAGAATTAAAATAGAAATTAGACTATATATTTATAGTTATATGAATGGAAGTATCTTAAATTAATTTTGTTGAATGGTTTGACATATTGATGTGGATAGTTTGCATGTCAAGAGAATTCACTAGTGGGGTTTGTCTATATAAGAGATATAGATATAATTTAGAATTATATTATATATGTAATATCTACTAATTTGTAGATCAAGATATGTAATATCTACTTATCTTAATATTATTATATAATATAATGAATTATGGTTATATCTACTTTTTTCATTTTTTTATACATTTATATAGTAAATTCTATGCTTGAGTACATATATGTTTTGTTAACGACAACAAAATATTTATTTAAATAGAGCACAAGAGTACATGATAAAACAAATAAAAAAATTACATATACGATAACAAAGACCTTACAACAAAATTACATATACCATAACAAAGACCTATTTTCATACAGATCAAAGCTACCATCCATGAGTATCAACACATTATAATTTAACCACCTCAGTAGTATTCTTCTAGCATCCTTGCTAGCATAGATAAAGCGAGGTGGTTAGAGCAATGCTTGTCGAAGACAATCAGGGAATGCCGCATTCTTTCCCTTCTTGCTCTTGGTTCGAGGCTGTCGGCAGGGATACATGACTGTATGGCCCCTTCTGGAGTGGTGGAGTACAACGCGTAACAATATCTGTATGTGAAGGGCTTTCTCCCACAAAGAGGCCATCTTCACAAAAACTAGCAAACTAGCCTAGAGAACTAGCCAAGATGGAGAGAGAAAAAATGAACACAAGAAGGCAGGCATATGCCCTGGATGTGTGCCATATATTTATAGGCGTGGTGGTGGCGTGGTAGCTGGCAGTAGTGCCATGCTTTTAAGATATACATCACTGCCAGCTTTTAACAATAGCCGGCAGTGATATATATATAAAATTAAAAAAAATAAAAAACCGCTGGACTCGATCGTGGTCACAGGTTCCAGAGCCCACGGCCTTATCTCAGCAATATAAATCCTTTATTTGGTTTCTGTTTTTCTCACAAATCTTTATGTTATTTTGCTCCCATTTTTTATTTTCTATTTTAAAAAAAAGATGCTCGTCGGGTTCAAATCCAACGCCGGCGGGTACTTGTCCTTCGACCACCGTGGCGGGCCGGAAGTGATGTGAGCCCGTGGGCCGCATGGGCTCTCCTTTTAAAAATACCGTTGGATTGATCACCGCCGGCTCCTTCCACAAACCGGCAAAGATGGCACGGGCGAGCCTTTTAAAAAATGCCGTTGGATCTATCACTGCCGGCTTGTCGAAGGCGCCGGCGGTGATGGACTGGGCCCGCCTTTTAAAAAATGCCGTTAGCCCATCGCTGCCGGCTCCATCCAGGCGCCGACAGTGATATAAAGTAGAGATTGTTTTTAAAAAATATATCTCTCCCCCTCGATCAATACAAGCAAAACCTTTGCTCCCACCTACCACGACAACACGGGGCCTATAAAATAGCCATCGTGCTTGGAACCTCTATCTGAGTTTGTGATCCTTTTCTCCCTCTTTCTCTAGTTGTTTGCTAGTTTTCCAAATACATGGGTTCCCTTTGGGAGAAAGCCCTCCACATACAGATATCGTCATGCGTTATAGTAGTCCACCAAAATAGTGCACACAAGTGGTGCTAGAAGAATGCTACTGAAGATGAGCTGAGCCGCATGTTGGGGTGCCCGGTGAGATTGACAGAGCCGTCCCACGAGCTGGATTCTCTGGGTCTCTGTGAATCATGTGCGTTGTAGATAGTACATTCATTCCTTGAAATGTACCTCTGCAGTGGCATGCGTTCATTTGAGGTGCTATGAGATTGACGGACCTCGCCGGTGTGCTTTGTGCAATTTTCTCCTGGGGTGGTGTTAGTACTCTAAGGCGACGCCAGAAGTTTATGCACGAGTTGGTCGCGCATTTCTCTGGGTCGCGGTACGACTGCCCCATCGAGGAGTACCTGCCGGTGCGGTTCGAGCTGCATCCGACCCTTGCCGTTGCGCTAGAGATGGCAAGTAGGCCACAACCGAGGACAAAAGTAGGTGGTCAAATTATAATGTGTTGATACACATGGATGATAACATTGACGGTGAAGAAAAATATGTCTTTGTTATTGTATATGTAATTTTATAATTTTTATTTATTTTGTATTCTATCAATGTACTCTCTCTAAATAAATATTTTACAAAGTTGAACATGAATAGTTTGTGTCAAAGTGGATTTGGTCTTTGTATCAAATTTGTAAAATAGTTAAAAACCCGAAAACTGGATACGAGGTGCTAAAATTCAAAAATTCAAAGTTTTAGTGGAACAAACTCTGTCAAATGAAGAGTTGACCATTACACCAAATGTTGATCATGATGAATGTGACAAACTTTGTGTTCGTCACTTTTGCATTTGAGGCCATCTAGGGCTGGGTCAAAGTGGATTATCACAAAAATCCAAGATTTGACCAAGTCAAACATGGTCAAATTGAGGCACCAAACGACCTCAGATGGAAAACATCTGAATACAAGGGTGATATAACTCATCAAGATACACATTTGATAGATAGGCCACTTTTGCATTTAAGACAGTGCTACCCAACACCGGTCACAAATTCTTGAATCTCACATGGACTTTATGGAAGTGTATGTGGCACGTGTGGATTTGGAGCTACACTTTTCTAACACTTTGTCAGATGCAAAAGTGGCCTTTGTATGAAATGTAGGTCATGATGAGTGGACCAAAGTTGGTATTCAAGACATTTCAATTTGAGACCATCTAGGGTTTCAAAAACTGGATACGAGGTGCCAAAATTCAAAAATTCAAAGTTTTAGTGGTACAAGCTCTGTCAAATGAAGAGTTGACCATTACACCAAATGTTGATCATGATGAGTGTGATAAACTTTGTATTCATCACTTTTGCATTTGAGGCCATCTAGGGCTGGGTCAAAGTAGATTATCATAAAAATCCAACATTTGACCAAGTCAAACATGGTCGAATTGAGGCACCAAACGACCTCGAGATGGAAAACATCGAAATACAAGGGTGATATAACTCATCAAGATACACATTTGATAGATAGGCCACTTTTGCATTTGAGACAAGGTGCTACCCAACACCGGTCACAAATTCTTGAATCTCACATGGACTTTATGGAAGTGTATGTGGCACGTGTGGATTTGGAGCTACACTTTCCTAACACTTTGTCAGATGCAAAAATGGCCTTTGTATGAAATGTAGGTCATGATGAGCGGACCAAAGTTGGTATTCAAGACATTTCAATTTGAGACCATCTAGGGTTTCAAAAACTGGATACGAGGTGCCAAAATTCAAAAATTCAAAGTTTTAGTGGTACAAGCTCTGTCAAATGAAGAGTTGACCATTACATCAAATGTTGATCATGATGAGTGTGACAAACTTTGTGTTCATCACTATTACATTTGAGGCCATCTAGGGCTGGGTCAAAGTGGATTATCACAAAAATCCAAGATTTGACCAAGTCAAACATGGTCAAATTGAGGCACCAAACGACCTCAGATGGAAAACATCTGAATACAAGGGTGATATAACTCATCAAGATATACATTTGATAGATAGGCCACTTTTGCATTTGAGACAGTGCTAACCAACACCGGTCACAAATTCTTGAATCTCACATGGACTTTATGGAAGTGTATGTGGCACGTGTGGATTTGAAGCTACACTTTCCTAACACTTTGTCAGATACAAAATGGGCCTTTGTATGAAATGTAGGTCATGATGAGTGGACCAAAGTTGGTATTCAAGACATTTCAATTTGAGACCATCTAGGGTTTCAAAAACTGGATACGAGGTGCCAAAATTCAAAAATTCAAAGTTTTAGTGGTACAAGCTCTGTCAAATGAAGAGTTGACCATTACACCAAATGTTGATCATGATGAGTGTGACAAACTTTGTGTTCATCACTTTTGCATTTGAGGCCATCTAGGGCTGGGTCAAAGTGGATTATCATAAAAATCCAAGATTTGTGACACCGGCAAAGTGATGTTATTTTGAAAACTAAAAATTTTTAAAAATTTTTGACACCACCGACTCGAACGCGGGTCTAGGGGATCTAAGATTTATGCCTTAGCCACCGTGCTCGAGAGGATAACTGCTTTATTCACTACTTCATGTGTTTAATTGTTTGTCTTTGAAATTTGTAAAATAATTAAAAACCCGAAAAAATTTGCAGAGATTAGGACTCGAGCGCGGGCCTCACAAGTCAGAGGACGCGACCTTAACCGCTGTGGTAAAGACGCCTGTTCGTACGAAACAGGAAATGAATCTAATTAACCGGTTTGCGCCACACGTAATCACTTTCGGGGGGCGTTTAGCCCCGGCAGTGATATACATATCACTGCCGGTGCTTTTTAGGAACCGGCAGTGATAAGTCCTGGGTATATAAGCGGGCGCGCGCGCTTCTGAAAATTTCACAAGTCTTTTGAACCACGCGCCCTTTCCCAACTCTGCAGAGCAGCCTCGACGCCGTCCGCCGCCCCAACGACGCCGTCCGCCGCCTCCTACGACGCCGTCCGCCGCCCCGACGACGCCCTCCTCTGCCACCGACGTCGCTTTCGCGCCCCCCGCTCCTCCGGCGGCCCACGCGACCCGCGGCCCCGTTCACCACCGGCAGCCAGCGGCACCACCGGCGCCGCCGTCGCCACACCGGAGCTCGCGCGCCACTGCCTGCGTGCAACAATCTCCGGAGCATCGTCCACCCTCACAGGCATCTAGGAGCGCGCGGAAGCGGTCACCATCTGTTCACGCGGTTTGCTCCTCTCTTCCTGCCCCCTACCTGTTCGACATAATGCCTCTATAGGCTTCTGTTGCTGCAATGATCTCTGAACTTTGGTCAATTCGACCTTGTTAACTTGTGAACCTGTTGATGCTCAGAACCTGTTGAAGTTGTAAGATTTTGGAGATGCTTTAGAGGATGCTAGTAGCTAGTATAAGCAAATAAATTCACCATCTTAATTCTACTTAGGATTTGATCTTAAAAAATTTTATGTGATGTTTCTATGCTGATACTTAGCCATCCATGTGCTCAAATCCGTTATTGGACATGTTTCATAGTCCAAAGTAATTTAGGCCTATTTAATGTGGGTTTAATGTTGCTAGCTTGTGGATTTTGTGTAGCTTTAACCATAAGTCCAAATGGGCTAAAATTTGGTCAGCAAGCTAGTGTGGACCTGATGGTGTTACTGTAATTTGTCCAGAATGTTTGGACTCATGTTAGGATGATGCTAGGTGTTAGTTGACCATGATTGAGTAGGTGCTAAATGTAAAGTTTATAATTGCAATGTGTCGATCTTACAAGAAATGTGATCGAGGTGTGGGATTCAAAGAAGAAACCACTTATCGAACTGGAACCACTAGTGCAAATGTTCAATGAGTAAGTGATACTAATAACATATTATTATCTGATCACACATATGTCTTTCTAATGTTCAATGAGTAAGTGATACTAGTAACACATTATTATCTGGATCCACTGCTGACAGGCTTCGAACAAGATATCAAGGCGCGACGAAAAGAAAATTCAAGATTCAAATAATGAAGGACATCGCATACTTGAAGCAGTCTATGGGCAACGCCCAATGCGGGTTCTATGTGATGTGGGCCATGTTTCGATTCCTCGGCTACACTACGGACGAGCCAGATAAACTTGTAAGTATAATCCTCTTTTTTATCTATGTTAATAATTTAAATTATGAGTGTCGAGATAAACTTGTAAGTATAATCCTCTTTTTTATGTCTGTTAACAATTTAAATTATGATTGTACTGATTCCATGTTTGCGTTCGTCGTTTTGGAATGACAGCGGAAGAAACATAACCACAAAATGCTGTTAGAGTTCGAAGTCGCCGCATTCCAAGCGGAGTTGGCGGACTTCATCAACACCAATGTGCTTTCGAAGAATGGATTATTTTCAACTGCTCGAGCTGAAGGGAAGTACAAGGCAGAGTTTGCAAACAAACTATATCGTCTGATGTAATAGATGTTACATTTAATTTTGAGGGTTGTATAGAACATGCTAGGAGGAGTCGGCGGTCTTTGGATCCGAACAACATTGTTAAAATATAATGTATTATAATTGTAATTAATATAACTATAATTATAAATACAATATTTAAAACAATAAAGCATTATAAAATAAAAACTAAAATGTTAAAATATATAATTTAGTTAGATTTCTAAAAAAATAAATTTAAAAAAACCACCATGAATCACCGCCGGCTGCAACGAGCCGGGCAAGTGCTGGATCCGAACAACACGCGTCGGCTCGTTGCACAAGCCGGCCGTGTTGTCGAGCCAACACGGCCGGCTCATTCCACGAGCCGGCAAGTGTCGTATGACAACACTGTCGGCTCCAGGAACCAGCCGGCAGTGTTCGCGATGACAACACTGTCGGCTCCTGGAATGAGCCGGCAGTGTTGTCTCTGACAATACGGCCGGCTCCTAACACAAGCCGGCAGTGTTGTCCTAGAATAACACAGCCGGTGTCTTCGACGAGCCGGCAGTGTTGTGTGCGCATCACAGCCGGGGTGAAAAATCCGGCTGTGATGAACCCCCCCACATCACTGCCAGTTGTTTACTGCCGGTTCACTTTCCGTCAGTGATGAGGTTTGCGAACCAGCTGTGATATGAAAATCTGTAGTAGTGCCTGTTTGGAATGCGGAAATTTTTTCATGCTCGTGCGTATTTCCTTAAAATTCCTGCACAATTCCTTTGCAATTCCTGCATTCCAAATAGACACAAATCATGCAGATGAGCATCTTTATTAGAAAATAAAAAGTAAGTATGCATGCATTTTTTTTTTGTGTTTTTGAATTGTGAGAGCGCTTCTACTATACTTAAAAAAACTATGAGCGTGCAACAACTAACTTATCGAGATGTGTGAGTCAATATTTTAGCTTTTCATTTAGATTGTCTTTATAAGTTTATTTGTATGATTTCTAGACTAATTTGCATGTCTTCCTTAAGATTATGATACCTTCTGATTATCTCTGGAACACATTTACATGTGTGTACTTATCCTTCTTTTTTCCAAAATAAAAAAGTATACATGACCTTTAGTAGAGGGAGCTAGCATAAGGTTTTTCTAATTGAGGGGCTCATTTTTATTTAGTTTCCATTTGTTACATTCTAAATTGTAGCCTATACCCAAATTGACAAATTGATACGGAACTTTGTTTGTTCATGACCTGTTAAGTAAGAAATCTGTTTTCTTTATAGAAAAATTTAACGAATATACAATTTATATATCACTAGCCCATGCAAGTGCAAGGGTTGATGGAAAGAGACCGCATACAGCTAGCATGGCACGGGTCCTGTTCGCATCGTCTATATATATCCCACATATGCATATATCATCAAACGCAAAGAGGAGCCACAGAGAGCTTGCTAGCATATATAATTTAATCTCATCAATCGAGAGCTCTAGCTAGCTAGTAGCTTCGTAGTAATCCTAGCAAGCCAAGCTACACAACTAACCCGTCGATGCCGTCCAATGAATTGTGGGCTGGGATTGGATCAGTTCTGGCCTTCATACTCGGCCTCGTCTCCATGGCCATGAACCACGAAACAATCACACTGTGGATCAATAAGATACAAGCCTTCTTCAGCCCATACATCCAAATCACCATACCTGAGTACGGCCCTGGGCATTATGAACGCAGCGACTTCTACGTCGCGATCGAGGCCTACCTCTCCGAGCACTGTGCCAGTGGGGTGCGCAAGCTCAAGGCCGAGCTCGGCAGCCAGAGAAGGATGCCCCTGTTCTACGTCGACGACGGACAGCAGATCATTGACACCTTCCGCGGCGGTGGTGGCGGCGGCAGCGCCGTGGTCTGGTGGTACGCCTACAAGGAGAAGCCAGTAGCCAACGTCATCTACAGACCCGGTGAAGAGGAGAAACGCTTCTACCGAGTTTCTTTCCATCGCAGGTTCCGCGAATCCATCCTCAAGGAGTACATGCCCTACGTCATTGACAAGGGTCGTGACGTCATCGCCAAGAACCGCCAGCGCCGCCTCTTCACCAACAACCCATTCCCTGACTGCAGCTGGAGCCATGTGGCGTTCCAGCACCCGGCAACTTTCGACACTCTCGCCATGGACCCCACGCTGAAGCAGACCATAAAGGACGACCTCACTGCCTTCAAGGAGAGGAAGGAGTACTACGCCAGGGTCGGCAAGCCGTGGAAACGTGGGTACCTGCTGTTCGGGCCCCCAGGCACCGGCAAGTCCATGATGATTTCCGCCATGGCCAATCACCTCGAGTACGACGTTTATGACCTGGAGCTCACGGCGGTCAGGAGCAACAACGACCTGCGGAGGCTCTTCATCAGGACATCCGGAAAGTCCATCATCGTCATCGAGGACATTGACTGCTCCATCGACCTCACCGGCAAGCGCAGGGACAAGAAGGACGCCGGTGAGCGTGTCCTCAAGGAGACAATGAATGAGGCTAAGAAGGACGGCGACGACGACGACAACCCGAGGCTGACCCTTTCTGGGGTGCTCAACTTTATTGATGGGCTATGGTCGGCGTGCGGTGGCGAGCGCATCATCGTCTTCACTACCAACCACAAGGACAAGCTGGACCCAGCGCTGATCCGGCGAGGTAGGATGGACATGCACATCGAGATGTCCTACTGTAGCTACGAGGCCTTCAAGTTGCTGGCCAACAACTACCTGGAGATCAACGACCACCACCTGTTCGAGCGGTTTGGCGAGATACAGCATCTGCTGGAGGTGGCCAAAATGTCTCCGGCGGACGTTGCCGAGCACCTGATGCACATGGAGAAGAATCCCGGCGCGTGCTTGGAGGGTCTCGTGCTTGCTCTCAAGGAGAAAGCGGAAGCCACCCAGGACATGAAGAAATCCATGGAGAAAGAGGAGGCAGTCGAATGTTGATGTAAGCTTGCTGCTGTAGTGACGCGTGTGGAGCTGCTGCAGAGGCCGGGAGGGCAGGAGCGGCAAGTTTGAATTAAAACAGAGGAGCGGGAGCAGTTGGTGGCAAGCAGGCTGGTGACCGCGCCCACTACTTGATTCAGAGCAAGGAAGTTGCATTGACAGGCTCTTGTATCTCGTTTTTATTTTTTTCAGTGTGAGTGTTAGTCCTCATTAGCTATTGGTATAAATAGCTGGGTGTTTGGAGAGCGCATTAGCGCCTTTGTAACCGCACTTATCACATTTGTACTGGGACTAGTGTATTGGCGCGCGCTTTCGCGCGCCCTTCTGGGCTGCCGTTAGCTAGGTTAGGCTAGGCCTTATTCCCGTGCTGGTTCTTCAGTACAGTGTTGTATCAGTGGATTGAAGTCTGAACCATAAGCTTTGACACATAAGTTACATCATAAAAAAATCAGCTTAAATGTTGACATCTCTAAGGTTTAATTACACTGCACTATGTTCTCATAATAGAATACAATACAATATAACAGTTCTAAACTTAAACCGCTTGTTTACTTCTTGCTCGTGCTCAGTCGATGTGGAATGTGTTCCAAGCAAAACATCTGGCAAAAGCACCGGAGGAGAAAAGGATTAAGGCATACATTTATACCACTATTAATGAAATGATATAAATGAGAAACTTGTAGCAAACTGGACATGAACACGTTAGCGGCCAGTCTAGCAAACACAATGCATAAGACAAATCTTCAAATACTTCAGGTAAGCAATGTACGTACCACAGGCATGGATAGGGACCATAAATTTTTTATCTCAAGTACTCCTTTTCGTCTTTGATCTAGATGGGATAGGTGACCAATAAGTAATTAAGGAGGACAGAGGAAGGAGGAGAAACTGAACTGCACATGTGGAGAAGCAATTATCAAACCATCTTGGAACTTTTTGTTCACCTGCTGATCAATCTTGAGTTTCTTCGACTTTTGGAGTTGGATGTAGGGCATAAGGCATTTTTACTGTTGTGGGAACGTCAGCTTGAGCAAAGATGGTAAGAATCTGAGGAGGTTATGACAACTTGCAGCAACAGTAAATTTGTAAAGCAAACAACAACGATGAACCATCTATTTAAAAGTAGATACTGCAAACAAATCTTGCTTCCATCCCCAACCTTTTCTGGGCATCAAGTAACTCATCTGTTTGCAACTACAATTAACATTCAGAAACCTTCAGGTGGGTAGCAGAGGCAGTGCTCACTGTGGATGCAGGCTGAAGGAGTACCTGTGAAACAGCACATGTTAGCCAAGTTGTTCTTATCTTGGGTTTGGTTTTTTTTTTCTTTTAATTTTTTTGAGAGGAAGATTAGCCTTTCTAAGTGTGACGTACTTGATGATCCTGTTGTGGTCGGGCTGTTATTAGGGTCGCTTTGATCTGTCCATACAACATCATCATCTCTATTTCATAACATGTATAATTGTTGTTAGGGAGAGATGATCTTAAAGCTGATAGTAGTTTTCTGGAAGTGACGAAACGTGAACGGAATGTGTATAATGTACATACCTGTTGCCTCTTTTGCTTGCTCCTGTTGGTATTGCTCGATGAGGTCATCCTCAGAAACGTCAAAGCGAACGGGCCAGATCTGTAACATTGGGTAACTTTGTTCAATCTTGTTGAGGCCTAGATGGCCTATCAGTGGATAAATTTGAGCTTTAAACGACATCTGTACAAATTGTCAAGCATAAGCATATATGTGATCCATCAAGTAATTTGAGTTTTGACAACGACTGATTTGGTAGCAATCATCCCAAAAACAACAAGCAAAGCCTCTGTCTAAAATTCCTTGGTTATTCAGTTCCCTCGACCCAAATAGTAAACCAGGAGTGCTAATTGATATCTCTTACAAACAGATACACCGTCCATAGAAACAGGTAAGCCACAAATATGATTATTTGATTTCTCTTTTCTTTCTTATTTATTTACTTCTGACACCAGCTACTGTGTTGGAATCTTAAAGGGAGTATTTAGATATAGCAGGAAAATCAGAGCCAGATACTTGTTTGCCAAAGAGTTCTACTGTAAGAAGTATGTTTACTTTTTTACATGAGATGAAGCTGAACAAAAATGATTAGTTTGGGGAACATCTTCACCCCCAACGCCACCCCTAGGCCAAAAAAAAGAGGAAAAATATATTGTAAGTATGCAGGTTTTGATCAAGGTGGCCACTCCAGTAAGTACAAACATAAAATAAATCACCATATAAGAAACATACCGCCCCTCAGGGATTTGTCTTAGTACTGATAGGAATCGATTTGTCTAATATTAAATGCAAAGTTTTTTCTGTTCCTTGGTTCCTCATTCTCATCTCTCTTCTTTTTCCCCTTATTCGTTATCTCTTAGTTAGTAGGATGTTGCAAAAATCTTCTCTAGCATCGCACCACTTATGTGGTGGTTTGGCTGGCTGAACTGGAGCGCATCCAAATTCCAACTCACCACACGCAAGTGTGACTAGGTCTTCTTTTTTAACCTCAAAACAAATATAGAAAATAGCTACCTATTTAAGCTAAGTAGTTAATTTCCCATACAGGATTAAATCTATGTGATCACACAACAGGTTACGTTGTAGGTCCCACTGAAACGCATGATTATGTTTGCGAGTAAATAAAAAATATCAAAGGTGACATAAAATGAGGATACTCGATATATTGGAGTTCTAGCAATGACAACATTTTTTGACAACAAAAAAGTACGCATAAAAGACTATAACTATGAGCATATCATAGTCTCATAATGCTTAATCGATATACGCCATTCGTCCTCCATCCTGGAATACAAAGCATTATGACTTTCACAATTTATATAAAATACAATGTATTCTATGTGGTGCCAAGCTCATATTTTGCTAAGTTTGTTAAAAGGAAAACCATAATTTTAGGGGAAACTCTGTAATTGAATCTAATCCGTCGGTACATAATGTGCCATTTGAGTTTTCCCTTAAGTTATCTTAAAAATTTTGGAATTCATTATATTACTGGATGGAGGGAGTATATCACATTGAATTGGGAACTATAATGGTTCATGTTCTTTTACATGTATCCACATAGTCCCAAATTTTACAACAAATGTAATCCTAGATATTACTAATTCTTGATCTGCCTGGTTGGCGTCACAAATTCAAATCACTAATATTTTTGCGTGACAAAGCAATTTTATTAGTCCCCACTGATAAAACAGGAATATCAAATTTATCATAAATCTATTAGTGATTGTGAGAGGGCAACAATCTATTAGAGATTGCGAGAGGGCAACTATCCTTATAGAATTTATAATAAATCTATCAGTTGGTCCAAGAGGGTAAGTATAGGATTGTGAGAGGGCAACAATCCTTATACTCTTTTGGAGTTGTGCTTGTAGAATTTGTTGATGGATTTGCTAAATTTTAATCTCTTGTCATTGCTGCTTTAGCATCATCATCATTTAAGGTTTTCGATGAGTTCACCTACGTCGTTCTTAGTACGATTCAAGTTTGTATCACACTTACAATATCTTTCAAAGATTTGAGAGCTAGCTCTTGGACAAAACAAGGGGTACATGATTCTAACACCTCCAACGACATGCTAAAAGTGGTTTGCATGCCGCTAGCTATTCTCAAGTCACTTCTTCATGACCAGTTTGGAACGTAGAAATTTCATAGGCATTAGATCAATTTCACATGAAAAATACATGAACAGCAAAAGAAAATCCCATGTTCCATACAGGGCTATTGTAGTCCCAACCCAAAAACTATAAGATATAGTTTTCATACTTGCCGAGTGATATAGACAACACACAAAAAGACCTATATTTTCAATGGATGTTTTCCGCAAAATAAATTTGTGTCCAACCACCAATATTCTCTCCTGTTATTGACGTATCGTATCTCCTGCTATCTTGATTCTTGTGTAGACATAATTTTCTTATATAAAAAATCATTTGCTTCTCTCTGCCATAGTTATTTTGATACTATATATCCATTTTGCTTAGTTAGCACCCTAATTAATAGGCATAGATAAATCACCCTAATTTATAGGTCGGCTTGCCGTTATCACAAGCGGACTAGACAGCAGGGACGCCGTATATATCCTCCATTTCTTTCCATAACAGAATTTGTCTTGATTCCTATATTCTAGGTAGCTTATATAGTGTGTGACACATGATATAGAATGTGCCAACAAACTTCAATGAAAAGCTAAGATCCTATTTGCGTCCTGTCCTCTTCTTTTTTAAATAATGGGGATGCTAGGTGTCCCATCTTATAGTGGATGTGGATGTGTCCAAAAGTGTGATTATTCTAATAGATTTTATTTGGAGCCTTGGAGGCATATTGCATACATAATAGTAGATGCTAGTAAACATGAGGGGTGAAAACCGTTAAATACTCATGTAAGTGGGTCTTTTTCCGCGCAAGTCATTTAAATGGTTGTTGAAAAGCTATACGGTAATGCTAGTATTAGAACGTCCGATCGATCGGACGGCGTTGCTTGGGCCCAACTCGACTGCGCCGGCCCACACTACGCGGCCCAGCTTCTGTTCGGCGTCCAGTTCCAGACAAAACGGCGCGGCACCCCGTCCCCGGCTCATTTCCGTCCGTCCCGCCCAAATCGGGCCATCCTTCCGAGAAACAGCCGAACGGCGGCGCGGGGGCGGCGGTCCCGCCGCCCGGTGGGAGCGACGGAGCGGCCGGACCTCGGGCATCTTCCTCGCGCGTGGTCGGCCTCTACTGCGCTGCTACCTCGTCTGCATCCTCGTCGGGCTCCGCGCGGGCGATTCGATTCGCTCGTCGACTCGGCCGCCGCCGGTGGGAGAGGCGGAGCGGCCGGACCTCACCGTCTCCGCAGCCAGAGAAGGATGTGTTGAAGTGCAAAAATGTCCAAGGGGAAAATAGGATCGTCACGCATGCGAAAACAGCGGAAGACGGGCGAAGAAACGCAGACCGCTGACGATCGGAGCGCCGAACGCGTGGCCAACTCGCGCCGGACGCGTCCGTCATCCGCCGGACGCAGTCCAGAGCCGTCTTCGGCCGCCCAAGAAGCCGGATGCGGCAACCGAGCGCCGGACGCGACTGGACGCGAGCGCGCGCGCGCGAGCGTGCAGTGTCGCTGCGCCGGACGCGGCACACGCGAGCGCCGGACGCTTGTCCCCCCGCGCCGCACGCGGAACAAACATCCCGAGCGCGCGATCGCGGTGACGCGGGGCGTCGGACGCGCTCCCTTGCGCGGACGCGTCCGGCGCCGTCGGGCACGACCGACTCCGACCCGGGTCGCGTTTTTGGCAAATTTTGACGTGGGAAACTTGTCGTGTTGGTTCCAGAGTTGTTTCCTATGGGGATAAGACCACCCCCCCCTATAAATACAAGGGATCACGGCCGATTGATCCCATCTATCAATCGAATCAAACAACTACAACAAACCTATCTCCTTTGCCCTAATTCTCTCCCTCAACCCCTCTAGTTGCTGTCCGGCGGCTATCTCCGCGATTTCCGTTGGCTTTCTAGGCGCCATCCGCTGGTCCTAGAATATCCTCCACGTGCTCATCCCCGACGGATCCTTCCGGAGTGAGTTCGGGAGCTTTATCGGTCAACTTCGAAGCTCTACATCGGCTAACCGATCTCTAGATCGGTTTTTGCCGGTCACGTGTCGAAGGCACCGCGTGTTGCGAAGGCTACCTCGAGGGCGTCCAAGGCCCACGTGTAGTGTGTTAGGCGCCGGATCACTTTTCGGCGTCAACATATTTTTTGGCGACTCCGCTGGGGAAATCTAGGCGTAAGCTCAAGTTTTCTTCAAACGGTGATATGGCGGGTGAAAATTCAACGCAGACAAAGCGAAGTCCATGGCAGCAATATCATTCGACCTACCTCCGTGAGGAGCTATCTCCGAGTTGAAGGCCCAACTAGAAGAGAAGATGGCGGCTTTTCAAAGAAGCGTTCTCGGACGGTTGCGTAAAGATCGTCATCAACGGATAATTCTCGGAGGAAGAACCAAAGTTCGATGACTTCTTAGGAGCATCGGCAGAGGAACAAAACCTCGAAACTAACGTTAAATATGATGAGGGTCCAATTGATCAAGCCGGTGTAGCTAAGATGTTGTTAACTCAGAATATTGCTCTAACTGATATGATTAAAAAATCACATTATTCGTTAGAAGCTCAGATAAATAAGATGATGGGTAAGAAGACCGAACCAGAAAGTTCTAGCGCCTTGCCACAACCTAATTTGGCATGCCACAGGGATTTTATAAAGATCAGTCATCTTATTCGATACTAGCAAATTGAAATCGGCTCCACTTAGTGGAACCGGTCATCCGGAGCTAGCACATCAGTGTGGTGTTCCTAAATCGGTTCCATTACGAACCGATCATAGGGCATCAAAGGATTCGGAGGGAAATAAGGTTTTACCTAACCCACCGAAGTCTCCTAGCCCAATTCCCGATTTTGAGGGCAAAAACACTTATAATCCTCCCTCTACCGATTTTGATGACATGTTGAATCGGCTTAGGGATGATTTTACTAAGTCCCTCGAAGAAAGTCTAGGTATCAACTTGAAGACGGTTAAGAATTTGTATACTAAACCATATCCTCATGCTTATGATTGCATGAGAAATCCCGAAGGGTGGAAGGTACCTGATTTTTGAAATTTAATGGTAGTAATAAAACTACCATGGAACATATTAGTATGTATCTTGCTCAATTAGGGGAACATAGTGCTCATGAGTATATGAAAATTCGTAATTTCCCTTTATCATTAACTCGGTACTGCTTTTGCATGGTTTATGTCGGATACCTAGATTAGGGGTCCTAAATTGGGTGAATTAGAGACGAG
>JAENPR010002355.1:0-60514 GCA_018135685.1 Themeda triandra | reverse complement strand
TGGCCGGAGCACGAAGAATCACCAGAGAGCACTTGGTCCATGAGACTGGGGGAGCACACCCTTGCGTTTGTGGTGTCTCTAACGTGAGACCATGGAGAGCGGCTGCACTCTCCGATACCTCGAAAAAGATCGCTCGTGTTCTGTCCTGATTCATATTTTCATTTCTTCTTTAGCATCACATTTCGTAATTACTTTCATAGAATTGCCATGCTAGAATAGGATTGGAATCAGGTGCAAAACTTTAGTTGATCGATTATCTAGGAACATGAAGAGGTACCAAGGGGTGAATCATGGGCTAGTAGGTTTAATTCCGCAGAACTTTTAGAATTAGCCCAATTCACCCCCCTCTTGGGCATCTTGATCCTTTCAAGTGGTATCGGAGCCGGCTTGCTTTAATTCTAGGCTTAACCGCCTAGAGTAAAGATGTCCCATGGGGATGGTCCTCCTCCCATGTTCGATGGGAGACGCATTTTCCTTATTGGAAAATTCGTATGGAAGCACATTTAGAAGCGATAGATGTTGGATGCTTCCGTGCCGTTCTCAAGGACTCCCAAAACCCAAGGATTCCGCTAGCCTTGTTGGTGAAGAGGCTAACTATGAGAAGTGGGAAATGCAAAGGCAAGGACGCTATATTCCGCGGTCTTTGCAAGGATGCGTTCAATCGCGTTAGGAACCACAAGGACGCCCATGCACTATGGTCCGACCTTGTGCGCTCCATGAGGGAACTAAGAGTGAGCGTGAGGAACGCTATCATCTTGTTATGCGCAAGTTAAATTCCTTTGAGATGAAAGCTAATGAAAGTGCTAATGAGATGTATTCCCGCTTTGAACACTATTGTGAGGAACTCAATGGGCTTGGACTCAATCAAATGTCACCATCCGATGTTGCAAGAAAGATCCTATGTGTCCTCCCATTGAAAAATATGGGCACATTGTCACCGTGCTTCATCAAGGTGATCTTTCCAATGCTACACCGACTCAAATATTGGGAAAGATAAATGCTCATGATGTATATGCATCTCACCCCGAGGATGGCTCATCATCCAAGAAGAAAGATTTGGCCCTCAATGCAAGTCACTCAAGAAAAAAGGCAAGGCCAAGGCAACTTCATGATGATTCTAGCGATGTCGAAATTGATGATGTGAGTCTTGCTCTCATGGTGAAGAAGACCACCAAGATGTTGAAGAAGCTCGACAAGAATGGTGTCAAGTTTGATGGCAAGAAGAAGAAGTTCTTCACAAGTAGCAAAAGGAAGCCCATCTCCGAAATGGAGTGCTTAACCGGCAAGACTGACATCTAGCTAATCAATGTCCGGAGCCTCCAAGAGACAAGAGGTACAAGAAGAAGAAGCAAGGACAAGAAGGATGACTCAAGGATGATGAAAGAAAAAGAAAAGAAGAAGAAAGACAAGCATCACAAGAAGAAGGAAGAAAAGAAAGAGTATCACAAGAAGAAGGATGGCAGTATATATTGTTGGTGATTGGCTCACCGATATTGAATCTTCTTGGGGCTTATCCGATGAAGGAAGTGATGATGAAGGAGTGGCTGCTTATTGGTATTGATCTTCACCACCTCCACAAATCTTGCCATCATCATCTACTCCATCCCACTCTTTGCCTTATGGCTAAAGGTGAAAAGAAGGTACATTCCAAACATGGTGATAGTGATGATAGTGGTAGTGAAAGTGATAGTGATGATGAGTATGAGTCACCTACCTATGATGAGCTTGTCAAATTGCTTAGAAAGTACTCAAACCATCATTAAGACTAGAGGGATGTGATGAACTTGATAGTGAAAATACTTCTAGTCTAGAAAAGATGCTAGCAGCAAAACTAGTGACGAGTTTAGAGATCAAAATGAAATCATGTCCTTCTAAACTCAAGGAACTCAAAGCTTCTTCAAAAGAGCTTAAAGTTGAAAATGAGAACCTTGAGAAGAAGCATGATGAGCTCAAATCTAGTTATAGCTCTCTAAAAGAGGAGTATACAACTATTAAAGTCAATCATGGGAACTAGCGACGGCTTATGAGCTTCTTGCCGAAAACACATGAGGCTACTAACAATGTTGCTAAGAATGATGTAGCTACATCATGTGATGAGATCATTAGCAAGGTGCTAGCAAGAAGGGCAAGTCAAGGTGGTGACTGAGAACTATGATGACTATGTCAAGATAAAGAATGAAATGAACAACTCAAGAAGGATCTTGAACAAGCAAAAATCATTACACCGTCACTATTGAAGATGAGGGACTAGCACTTGAGAATGAGAAGCTCAAAGAAGAGAACAAAAGACTTCATTTTGAAATGTCATGCTTGAAGCAATCAACAAATGAGTCACTTCTAGAAGAGAACAAGAAACTCAAGCAAGAGAAAGAACACCTCAAGATTGGATTAAGCAAGTTTGCAAAAGGAAAGTCACTTCAAAGTGAGCTCTTGATGAACACCGTAATGAAGACCGATAGAAGTGGCATTGGGTCAAGTCACATCAAGAGAAGCAACATCAAGCAAAGCAAGCAAGTCAACAAAAGCAAAGCCAAAGCCAAAGCCAAAGAGATGTTTTGAGTGCTGACAAGAAGGTCACTTTGCTCATGAGTGTGAAACTCCACCACCACAACCCTTGCCCAAGCATGTTGGTAGGACCCTCTTGCATACAATGCTCATTATGTGGTTAGAAAGGATTCAAAAGACAAGTGAATGTCACCTTCTTAGGTCCTCCCACAAGAATAGGCCTAAGCAAATTTGGGTTGCAAAGTCTCTAGTAGAGAAAGTCAAGGGCCCTCAACAAGTTTGGGTCCCTAAACCTCAAGCTTGATCTCTTGTGTGTAGGGTGAATCCACAGACCGGTGGAAATCATTGGGTTATTGATAGTGGCTGCACTCAACATATGACCGGGTGAACCTCGTATGTTTGCCTCACTAGATTTAAGGGGAGCAAAATCAAGATAGGATCACATTTGGAAGATAATTCAAAGGGCAAAGTCAAGGGTTTGGGCAAAGTTGCAATATCAAATGATCACTCTTTGTCAAATGTGCTATATGTCAAACCATTGAGCTTCAACTTGCCTGCCAAAGTGGGTCAATTGTGTGATCTTGGATTCAAATGCTGTTTGATGAGAATGAAGTGATAGTGTCAAAGAAAGAAGACTCAACCGTGATATTCAAAGGCTTTAGATACAACAATCTCTATCTAGTGGATTTCACCTCCGAAGATGCAAATTTGAATGTTTGTTTGCTATCCAAGACTTCACTTGGGGCGGTTGTGGCATAGAGGCTAGACATGTTGGGATGAGTACACTAAGAAGCTTTTGAAGAAAGAGTTAGTGAGGGGCTTGAAAGATGTCAAGTTTGAAAAGGACAAACCTTGTAGTGCATGTCAAGCCTAAGCAAAGGTTGCAAACACTCATCCAACCAAAGCTTTTCTATCAACTTCAAGAGTTGCTAGAGTTGTTGCATATGGATCTATTTGGACCAACCACATACAAGAGCCTTGGTGGGAAACTCCATTGTCTAGTGATTGCTGATGACTACTCAAGATACACATGACCTTCTTTCTTCATGACAAACGAAGCTACCCCTTGCTTCAAGAAATTTGCAAAGAGAGCTCAAATGAATTTGATGTCAAGATCAAGAAAATTAGAAGTGACAATGGGAAAGAATTTGACAACACCAACATTGAAGCTTATTGTGATGAAGTTGGGATTAAAACATGAAGTCTCTTCCACCTACACACCTCAGCAAAATGGCATAGTTGAGAGGAAGAACTGACCTTGATCAATTTAGCAAGAACAATGCTTGATGAGTACAACACCCCCGAGAACTTGTGGGTCGAAGCTATCAACACAAATAAGTGTTATGCATCAAATCGGTTATATCTTCACAAGTTTCATGGCAAGACCCCTATGAGCTGCTCAATGGAAGAAGTCGACGCCTTACTTCCTCGTTTTGGTTGCAAATGCTACATCTATAAGAAAAGGCAACACCTAGGGAAGTTTCAAAGACGTTTGTGATATTGGTTTTCTTGTTGGTTACTCATCAAAATCCAAAGCATAACGAGTATTCAACCATGCCACCGGTTTGGTAGAAGAAACATATGATGTGGAGTTTGATGAATCTAACGGCTCCCAAGGAGCAATTGAGAATCTTGATGATGTAGGTGATGAACCATTGAGGGAAGCAATGAAGAACATGCCGGGAGACGCTGCCTAAAGAAGATGATGATGAAGTGCAAGTCGCGACAAGCCTTCTTCTTCAAGTGTGCCTCAAGATGACAAAGAAAAAGATGGGATGACCGAACATGAAGACACTCATGTCTCCCATGAACAAAGAGAGGCACAAGCTCAAGATGTTGACGCCTCCCCAACCAACTCCTCAAGTGGTTGAAAAGAGAATTCCCAAACTTCATGATCATCCTCAAGATCAAATCATGAAGTCCTTCAAGAGGTGTAATGACTCGATCTCAAAGACTTGCATAATTTTGCCGAACATCACCTGTCGAGCTTGTTTCTTGTGTTGAACTAAAAGATGCAGGTGAAGCTCTTCAAGATCCGGATTGGGTGAATGCCATGCATGAAGAATTGAACAACTTCACCCGCAACAAGGTTTGGACTCTTGAGGAGCGCCCCAAGAATGCAAGAATTATAGGTACCAAGTGGGTGTTCCGCAACAAGCAAGATGACCAAGGCAATGTTGTGAGAAACAAGGCAAGGCCTGTGGCAAAGGGGTTCTCAAGTTGAAGGCCTAGATTTTGGAGAGACCTTTGCACTACTTGCAAGACTTGAAGCCATACGTATCCTCCTTGCATATGCTTCACACCATGAAATGAAACTATTTCAAATGGATGTGAAGAGTGCATTTCTTAATGAATCATTAATGAGCTGTTTATGTTGATCAACCTCCCGGGTTCGAAGACCCTAGCCGTCCTAATCATGTTTTCAAAGTTGTCCAAGGCACTTTATGGGCTCAAGCAAGCCCCTAGAGCATGGTATGAGCGCTTAGGGACTTCCTCATTGAGAAGGGGTTCACTATCTGGAAGGTTGACACCACACTCTTCACCAAGAAGCTTAATGGAGAGATCTTCATTTGTCAAGTATATGTTGATGATATCATCTTCGGCTCAACAAATGAAGAAGAATGCAAGAAGTTTGGTGACATGATGTCAAAAGAGTTCAGATGCCTATGATTGGCGAGCTCACTTCTTTCTGGGTTTCAAATCAAGCAAAAATGAAGGAAGACCTTCATATCACAAGAGAAGTATACCAAGGACCTCCTCAAGAGGTTTGATATGAAGGATTGCAAGCCAATCAATACTCCTATGGCATCTAATGGGCATCTCGACCTTCATGTGGAAGGTAACTCGTGGATCAAACTCTTTACCGCTCTATGATCGGTAGCTTGTTGTACCTCACCGCATCTAGGCCCGACATCATGTTTAGTGTGTGTATGTGTGCCGCTTTCAAGCCGATCCTAAGGAAGCCTCACTTGAGTGCTGTCAAGAGAATTCTTAGGTACTTGCAGCTCACCCCAAGCATTGGCTTATGGTATCCCAAAGGAGCAAGATTCCAACTTGTTGGCTATTCGATTCGATTATGCCGGTTTGCAAAATTGATAGAAAAAGCACATCCTAGAGGGTGCCATTTGCTTGGGAGGTCACTTGTCTCTTGGTCATCAAAGAAGCAAAAACGGGTTGCTCTATCCACACCAAGGCAGTATATAACGGCGGGGCTTGTTGTGCACAAATCTTGTACATGAAACAAACCTTCTTGACTATGGAGTGAATCTTGGTCAAGTGACTCTCTTGTGCGACAATGAGAGTGCAAAGAAGATTGCAAACAACCCGGTTCAACACTCTCGCACAAAGCATATAGATATCCGCCACCACTTTCTTAGAGATCATGTCTCTAAAAAGGATATATCTCTAGAAGGTGTGAGAAGTGAGGATCAATTAGCGGATATCTTTCACAAAGCCATTGGATGAATCAACTTTCTCAGGTTAAGGAATGAGCTCAATATCCTTGATCCCGAGCAACTTCACAAGGAAGAGATGAAAGGTGTTGTCTGTTGCATTGCATTGTTTGTAGAGCACGTTTAAATTTCGTAATGCATATAGGGCTTGTCTAACATGGTTAAGATAACACTCTCCGGAGGTGTGAAGAAGCTTACCCTTGGTTCAAACCCGACAAGCCGTCTAGATCCAAATTCCAAGAATTTTAAGTACTTGTGTGTTGCTCCTTTGTTTCTTTTCGTTTATCTTTTGAGCAACCTCTCGTGTTCGTTCATGAATTGAGAAAGCTTTTGATGCTTCTATGGTTTGAAAACTCAAGCTCATGACCACACGTTGTTCCGCTCATGCGTTTATGGCCTATTTTCAAAAATTATGCATAGCCTATGGCAAACTATTTGAAAAAAATTGAGGGGTTGAGATGAGGATGTCATATTGGCTCCAAACGTGTTTAGTTGACTCTTCAAAAGTTTGGAAACCAATTGGGAGCAAAGCCGCGAAGAAAGAATCCCAGCTCTTGAAGGAGCGCGGACGCGCACTTGGGAAACCGGGCGGACGCTGGGCCGGCGCCTTACGAAGACAAGTCGCAGATGAAGCCTGAAAATCAAGACGGGCCGGACGCGAAATGCTGTTTCGCCCGCTGCTCGGCGACCGCGTGCCTCGACGGCGTCCGGTGGTGTTGAGCCGAGCTCAAGAATTTCTTGAGTCTCTGCTCGGCGTCCGACGACCGCCAGACGCAGCCATGGACGTCTGGGTCCGGCGTAATGAGGAATGCGAGTCACTTAACACGTGTGGGCCCCTCTCTTCATCCTTATTCCTAAACAAATTTGCCATGGCCTTCTTCCTCCTCACCCCTGTTTCAGGCCGCTGCTGTCTAACCCTAGCCTTCTCAAGGCCAAGGCCGCCAGCCCTCGGCCGCCTCGCTCCCCCTTAAGCTCGCGCGCCAAGCCGACCACTGGCCGTGCCATTCCGACCGCACATTGCCCCCTCTTCCTTGCGAGACGCCGTCCGGGCTGGGGCCGCCGTGAACACCACTTGTGCCGCCTCTCAAGGTCGCCATTTTCTCCGGCGAATTGTCCAGCTCGTGTCCGTGGCTATCACTCTGTGCTTTTCCCTCCACTTGTTTGCTCGCCGCCAGGCGTCATTCATGAGCTAGGGAAGCCAATCCACCTGCAGCTCGCACTCCCGCACGCTAAGTGTTCGGTGAAATGCCTCAACCAGTTTTTCCTCACCGTATTGATCCTTCTCTCGATCAAATTCTTTCATGCACTCCATCTTGTGGTGTGCCCTACATTGTCGACTTCTCATCTTTTCAGGAGTTCGTCGTGTCATAGGTATATTGCCCGATTCTATCTAACTCTTATCAATTGCTATGCTTCCGATAGGTCCTCGCTTCTCTAGAAAATGCTTTTATGGTTATATACTCCCTCTATTCCATTTCTTGCAGCGAGCCGTGTCGGATTGTGACAGATTGTCACGTGAACTCTAAGCCAAGCCTAGGAGTATGGATTGAGGCCAAGCCTCTTCGTACGCGCTCATCATCTTTCTGCCTAATTTGTCAGATCTATTGCGTAAAGGTGAAACATGCCAAGGTCACGACGCTTGCCAAACCATGGTAAATTTCCATGGATGGAGTTTCCCTACTAGTGCGAGTATGAACCATTTTTACATTTTTATGTGGTGGGGCCCTCGATTTTTTTGTCATCCGGTTCCTTCGGTCCACGACGAATAGATATCGCTCGACCGAGCCGTACTCTACGGCCTAGCGCTCGTCGCCCTAATAGGTGTAGGCCGTGACCAATGGATGTTTGCAATCGTAAGTGAACATCGGACGCGACCATACATAGCGGCGCCCCTACACCTACCCGTGTGGTCCACACATGCCATATTTTCCGCATAAAACGTCCTTTTGGGCTTGTAGGTACTTTTGCATAGCCAAGCCATAGTAATTTTTGTACGTTGCCAAACCATGGTAAATTTCCACGATGGAGTTTCCTACTAGTGCGAGTATGAACCATTTTTACATTTTTATGTGGTGGGACCTCGATTTTTTTGTCATCCGGGTTCCTTCGGTCACGACGAATAGATATCACCGACCGAGCCGTACTCTACGGCCTAGCGCTTGTCGCCCTAATAGGTGTAGGCCATGACCAATGGACGTTTGCAATCGTAAGTGAACATCGGACGCGACCATACATAGCGGCGCCCCTACACCTAACCGTGTGGTCCACACATGCCATATTTTCCGCATAAAACGCTGTTTTGGGCTTGTAGGTACTTTTGCATAGCCAAGCCATAGTAATTTTTGTACGTTGCCAAACCATGGTAAATTTCCACCGATGGAGTTTCCCTACTAGTGTGAGTATGAACCATTTTTACATTTTTATGTGGTGGGGCCCTCGATTTTTTGTCATCCGGTTCCTTCGGTCACGACGAATAGATATCACCGACCGAGCCGTACTCTACGGCCTAGCGCTGTCGCCTCTAATAGGTGTAGGCCATGACCAATGGACGTTTGCAATCGTAAGTGAACATCGGACGCGACCATACATAGCGGCGCCCTACACCTACCCGTGTGGTCCACACATGCCATATTTTCCGCATAAAACGTCGTTTTGGGCTTGTAGGTACTTTTGCATAGCCAAGCCATAGTAATTTTTGTACGTTGCCAAACCATGGTAAATTTCCACGGATGGAGTTTCCCTACTAGTGCGAGTATGAACCATTTTTACATTTTTATGTGGTGGGGCCCTCGATTTTTTTGTCATCTCGGTTCCTTCGGTCACGACGAATAGATATCACCGACCGAGTCGTACTCTACGGCCTAGCGCTCGGCCGCCCTAATAGGTGTAGGCCTTGACCAATGGACGTTTGCAATCGTAAGTGAACATCGGACGTGACCATACATAGCGGCGCCCTACACCTACCCGTGTGGTCCACACATGCCATATTTTCCGCATAAAACGCCGTTTTGGGCTTGTAGGTACTTTTGCATAGCCAAGCCATAGTAATTTTTGTACGTTGCCAAACCATGGTAAATTTCCACGATGGAGTTTCCTACTAGTGCGAGTATGAACCATTTTTACATTTTTATGTGGTGGGGCCCTCGATTTTTTTGTCATCCGGTTCCTTCGGTCACGACGAATAGATATCAACACCGAGCCGTACTCTACGGCCTAGCGCTCGTCGCCCTAATAGGTGTAGGCCGTGACCAATGGACGTTTGCAATCGTAAGTGAACATCGGACGCGACCATACATAGCGGCGCCTACACCTACCCGTGTGGTCCACACATGCCATATTTTCCGCATAAAACGCAGTTTTGGGCTTGTAGGTACTTTTGCATAGCCAAGCTATAGTAATTTTTGTACGTTGCCAAACCATGGTAAATTTCCACGGATGGAGTTTCCCTACTAGTGCGAGTATGAACCATTTTTACATTTTTATGTGGTGGGCCCTCGATTTTTTTGTCATCCGGTTCCTTCGGTCACGACGACAGATATCGCCTGACCGAGCCGTACTCTACGGCCTAGCGCTCGTCGCCTCTAATAGGTGTAGGCCGTGACCAATGGACGCTTGCAATCGTAAGTGAACATCGGACGCCACCATACATAGCGGCGCCCTACACCTACCCGTGTGGTCCACACATGCCATATTTTCCGCATAAAACGCCGCTTTGGGCTTGTAGGTACTTTTGCATAGCCAAGCCATAGTAATTTTTGTACGTTGCCAAACCATGGTAAATTTCCACGGATGGAGTTTCCCTACTAGTGCGAGTATGAACCATTTTTACATTTTTATGTGGTGGGCCCTCGATTTTTTTGTCATCTGGTTCCTTCGGTCACGACGAATAGATATCAAAGACCGAGCCGTACTCTACGGCCTAGCGCCGTCGCCTAATAGGTGTAGGCCGTGACCAATGGACGCTTGCAATCGTAAGTGAACATCGGACGCGACCATACATAGCGGCGCCTACACCTACCCGTGTGGTCCACACATGCCATATTTTCCGCATAAAACGCGTTTTGGGCTTGTAGGTACTTTTGCATAGCCAAGCCATAGTAATTTTTGTACGTTGCCAAACCATGGTAAATTTCCATGGAGTTTCCCTACTAGTGCGAGTATGAACCATTTTTACATTTTTATGTGGTGGGGCCCTCGATTTTTTTGTCATCTGGTTCCTTCGGTCACGACGAATAGATATCAGCTCGACCGAGCCGTACTCTACGGCCTAGCGCTTGTCGCCCTAATAGGTGTAGGCCGTGACCAATGGACGTTTGCAATCGTAAGTGAACATCGGACGCGACCATACATAGCGGCGCCCCTACACCTACCCGTGTGGTCCACACATGCCATATTTTCCGCATAAAACGTCGTTTTGGGCTTGTAGGTACTTTTGCATAGCCAAGCCATAGTAATTTTTGTACGTTGCCAAACCATGGTAAATTTCCATGGATGGAGTTTCCCTACTAGTGCGAGTATGAACCATTTTTACATTTTTATGTGGTGGGGCCCTCGATTTTTTTGTCATCCGGTTCCTTCTGGCCACGACGAATAGATATCACCGACCGAGCCGTACTCTACGGCCTAGCGCTGTCGCCTCTAATAGGTGTAGGCCGTGACCAATGGACGCTTGCAATCGTAAGTGAACATCGGACGCGACCATACATAGCGGCGCCCCTACACCTACCCGTGTGTCCACACATGCCATATTTTCCGCATAAAACGCGTTTTGGGCTTGTAGGTACTTTTGCATAGCCAAGCCATAGTAATTTTTGTACGTTGCCAAACCATGGTAAATTTCCACCGATGGAGTTTCCCACTAGTGCGAGTATGAACCATTTTTACATTTTTATGTGGTGGGGCCCTCGATTTTTTTGTCATCCGGTTCCTTCTGTCACGATTTAATAGATATCACCGACCGAGCCGTACTCTACGGCCTAGCGCTCGTCACCCTAATAGGTGTAGGCCGTGACCAATGGACGCTTGCAATCGTAAGTGAACATCGGACGCGACCATACATAGCGGCGCCCTACACCTACCCGTGTGGTCCACACATGCCATATTTTCCGCATAAAACGCCGCTTTGGGCTTGTAGGTACTTTTGCATAGCCAAGCCATAGTAATTTTTGTACGTTGCCAAACCATGGTAAATTTCCACTGATGGAGTTTCCCTACTAGTGCGAGTATGAACCATTTTTACATTTTTATGTGGTGGGGCCCTCGATTTTTTTGTCATCCGGTTCCTTCGGTCACGACGAATAGATATCACCGACCGAGCCGTACTCTACGGCCTAGCGCTGTCGCCTCTAATAGGTGTAGGCCGTGACCAATGGACGTTTGCAATCGTAAGTGAACATCGGACGCGACCATACATAGCGGCGCCCTACACCTACCCGTGGTCCACACATGCCATATTTTCCGCATAAAACGTCGTTTTGGGCTTGTAGGTACTTTTGCATAGCCAAGCCATAGTAATTTTTGTACGTTGCCAAACCATGGTAAATTTCCACGGATGGAGTTTCCTACTAGTGCGAGTATGAACCATTTTTACATTTTTATGTGGTGGGGCCCTCGATTTTTTTGTCATCCGTTCCTTCTGGCCACGACGAATAGATATCGGGCCGACCGAGCCGTACTCTACGGCCTAGCGCTCGTCGCCCTAATAGGTGTAGGCCGTGACCAATGGACGCTTGCAATCGTAAGTGAACATCGGACGCGACCATACATAGCGGCGCCCCTACACCTACCCGTGGTCCACACATGCCATATTTTCCGCATAAAACGTCGCTTTGGGCTTGTAGGTACTTTTGCATAGCCAAGCCATAGTAATTTTTGTACGTTGCCAAACCATGGTAAATTTCCACGGATGGAGTTTCCCTACTAGTGCGAGTATGAACCATTTTTACATTTTTATGTGGTGGGGCCCTCGATTTTTTTGTCATCCGGTTCCTTCGGCCACGACGACAGATATCGCCGACCGAGCCGTACTCTACGGCCTAGCGCTGTCGCCCTAATAGGTGTAGGCCGTGACCAATGGACGTTTGCAATCGTAAGTGAACATCGGACGCGACCATACATAGCGGCGCCCCTACACCTACCCGTGTGGTCCACACATGCCATATTTTCCGCATAAAACGTCGTTTTGGGCTTGTAGGTACTTTTGCATAGCCAAGCCATAGTAATTTTTGTACGTTGCCAAACCATGGTAAATTTCCACGGATGGAGTTTCCTACTAGTGCGAGTATGAACCATTTTTACATTTTTATGTGGTGGGGCCCTCGATTTTTTTGTCATCCGGTTCCTTCTGGTCACGACGAATAGATATCACCGACCGAGCCGTACTCTACGGCCTAGCGCTCGCGCCTCTAATAGGTGTAGGCCGTGACCAATGGACGTTTGCAATTGTAAGTGAACATCGGACGCGACCATACATAGCGGCGCCCTACACCTACCCGTGTGGTCCACACATGCCATATTTTCCGCATAAAACGTCGTTTGGGCTTGTAGGTACTTTTGCATAGCCAAGCCATAGTAATTTTTGTACGCTTGCCAAACCATGGTAAATTTCCACGGATGGAGTTTCCCTACTAGTGCGAGTATGAACCATTTTTACATTTTTATGTGGTGGGGCCCTCGATTTTTTTGTCATCCGGTTCCTTCTGGCCACGACGAATAGATATCACCGACCGAGCCGTACTCTACGGCCTAGCGCTTCGTCACGCCCTAATAGGTGTAGGCCGTGACCAATGGACGTTTGCAATCGTAAGTGAACATCGGACGCGACCATACATAGCGGCGCCCCTACACCTACCCGTGTGGTCCACACATGCCATATTTTCCGCATAAAACGTCGTTTTGGGCTTGTAGGTACTTTTGCATAGCCAAGCCATAGTAATTTTTGTACGTTGCCAAACCATGGTAAATTTCCACGATGGAGTTTCCCTACTAGTGCGAGTATGAACCATTTTTACATTTTTATGTGGTGGGGCCTCGATTTTTTTGTCATCCGGTTCCTTCGGTCACGACGAATAGATATCGCCGACCGAGCCGTACTCTACGGCCTAGCGCTCATCGCCTCTAATAGGTGTAGGCCGTGACCAATGGACGTTTGCAATCGTAAGTGAACATCGGACGCGACCATACATAGCGGCGCCCCTACACCTACCCGTGTGGTCCACACATGCCATATTTTCCGCATAAAACGTCGTTTTGGGCTTGTAGGTACTTTTGCATAGCCAAGCCATAGTAATTTTTGTACGTTGCCAAACCATGGTAAATTTCCATGGATGGAGTTTCCCTACTAGTGCGAGTATGAACCATTTTTACATTTTTATGTGGTGGGGCCCTCGATTTTTTTGTCATCCGGTTCCTTCTGGCCACGACGAATAGATATCGCCGACCGAGCCGTACTCTACGGCCTAGCGCTCGTCGCCCTAATAGGTGTAGGCCGTGACCAATGGACGTTTGCAATCGTAAGTGAACATCGGACGCGACCATACATAGCGGCGCCCCTACACCTACCCGTGTGGTCCACACATGCCATATTTTCCGCATAAAACGTCGTTTTGGGCTTGTAGGTACTTTTGCATAGCCAAGCCATAGTAATTTTTGTACGTTGCCAAACCATGGTAAATTTCCACTAATGGAGTTTCCCTACTAGTGCGAGTATGAACCATTTTTACATTTTTATGTGGTGGGGCCCTCGATTTTTTTGTCATCTGTTCCTTCGGTCACGACGAATAGATATCAGCCGACCGAGCCGTACTTACGGCCTAGCGCTCGTCGCCCTAATAGGTGTAGGCCGTGACCAATGGACGTTTGCAATCGTAAGTGAACATCGGACGCGACCATACATAGCGGCGCCCCTACACCTACCCGTGTGGTCCACACATGCCATATTTTCCGCATAAAACGTCGTTTTGGGCTTGTAGGTACTTTTGCATAGCCAAGCCATAGTAATTTTTGTACGTTGCCAAACCATGGTAAATTTCCATGATGGAGTTTCCCTACTAGTGCGAGTATGAACCATTTTTACATTTTTATGTGGTGGGGCCCTCGATTTTTTTGTCATCCGGTTCCTTCTGGTCACGACGAATAGATATCACGACCGAGCCGTACTTCTACGGCCTAGCGCTCGTCGCCCTAATAGGTGTAGGCCGTGACCAATGGACGTTTGCAATCGTAAGTGAACATCGGACGCGACCATACATAGCGGCGCCCCTACACCTACCCGTGTGGTCCACACATGCCATATTTTCCGCATAAAACGTCGTTTTGGGCTTGTAGGTACTTTTGCATAGCCAAGCCATAGTAATTTTTGTACGTTGCCAAACCATGGTAAATTTCCACGGATGGAGTTTCCCTACTAGTGCGAGTATGAACCATTTTTACATTTTTATGTGGTGGGGCCCTCGATTTTTTTGTCATCCGGTTCCTTCGGTCACGACGAATAGATATCACCGACCGAGCCGTACTCTACGGCCTAGCGCTGTCGCCCTAATAGGTGTAGGCCGTGACCAATGGACGTTTGCAATCGTAAGTGAACATCGGACGCGACCATACATAGCGGCGCCCTACACCTACCCGTGTGGTCCACACATGCCATATTTTCCGCATAAAACGCTGTTTGGGCTTGTAGGTACTTTTGCATAGCCAAGCCATAGTAATTTTTGTACGTTGCCAAACCATGGTAAATTTCCACTAATGGAGTTTCCTACTAGTGCGAGTATGAACCATTTTTACATTTTTATGTGGTGGGGCCCTCGATTTTTTTGTCATCTCGGTTCCTTCGGTCACGACGAATAGATATCGCCGACCGAGCCGTACTCTACGGCCTAGCGCTGTCGCCCTAATAGGTGTAGGCCGTGACCAATGGACGTTTGCAATCGTAAGTGAACATCGGACGCGACCATACATAGCGGCGCCCTACACCTACCCGTGTGGTCCACACATGCCATATTTTCCGCATAAAACGCCGCTTTTGGGCTTGTAGGTACTTTTGCATAGCCAAGCCATAGTAATTTTTGTACGCTGCCAAACCATGGTAAATTTCCACGATGGAGTTTCCCTACTAGTGCGAGTATGAACCATTTTTACATTTTTATGTGGTGGGGCCCTCGATTTTTTTGTCATCCGGTTCCTTCGGTCACGACGAATAGATATCACCGACCGAGCCGTACTCTACGGCCTAGCGCTGTCGCCTCTAATAGGTGTAGGCCGTGACCAATGGACGTTTGCAATCGTAAGTGAACATCGGACGCGACCATACATAGCGGCGCCCTACACCTACCCGTGTGGTCCACACATGCCATATTTTCCGCATAAAACGTCGTTTTGGGCTTGTAGGTACTTTTGCATAGCCAAGCCATAGTAATTTTTGTACGTTGCCAAACCATGGTAAATTTCCACGATGGAGTTTCCCTACTAGTGCGAGTATGAACCATTTTTACATTTTTATGTGGTGGGGCCCTCGATTTTTTTGTCATCCGGTTCCTTCGGCCACGACGAATAGATATCAGCCGACCGAGCCGTACTCTACGGCTTAGCGCTCATCGCCCTAATAGGTGTAGGCCGTGACCAATGGACGTTTGCAATCGTAAGTGAACATCGGACGCGACCATACATAGCGGCGCCCTACACCTACCCGTGTGGTCCACACATGCCATATTTTCCGCATAAAACGTCGTTTTGGGCTTGTAGGTACTTTTGCATAGCCAAGCCATAGTAATTTTTGTACGTTGCCAAACCATGGTAAATTTCCATGGATGGAGTTTCCCTACTAGTGCGAGTATGAACCATTTTTACATTTTTATGTGGTGGGGCCCTCGATTTTTTTGTCATCCGGTTCCTTCGGTCATGACGAATAGATATCACCGACCGAGCCGTACTCTACGGCCTAGCGCTGTCGCCCTAATAGGTGTAGGCCGTGACCAATGGACGTTTGCAATCGTAAGTGAACATCGGACGCGACCATACATAGCGGCGCCCTACACCTACCCGTGTGGTCCACACATGCCATATTTTCCGCATAAAACGTCGCTTTGGGCTTGTAGGTACTTTTGCATAGCCAAGCCATAGTAATTTTTGTACGTTGCCAAACCATGGTAAATTTCCATGGATGGAGTTTCCCTACTAGTGCGAGTATGAACCATTTTTACATTTTTATGTGGTGGGGCCCTCGATTTTTTTGTCATCCGGTTCCTTCGGTCACGACGAATAGATATCGCCGACCGAGCCGTACTCTACGGCCTAGCGCTCGTCGCCCTAATAGGTGTAGGCCATGACCAATGGACGTTTGCAATCATAAGTGAACATCGGACGCGACCATACATAGCGGCGCCCCTACACCTACCCGTGTGGTCCACACATGCCATATTTTCCGCATAAAACGTCGTTTTGGGCTTGTAGGTACTTTTGCATAGCCAAGCCATAGTAATTTTTGTACGTTGCCAAACCATGGTAAATTTCCACTGATGGAGTTTCCCTACTAGTGCGAGTATGAACCATTTTTACATTTTTATGTGGTGGGGCCTCGATTTTTTTGTCATCTGGTTCCTTCGGTCACGACGAATAGATATCATCGACCGAGCCGTACTCTACGGCCTAGCGCTGTCGCCCTAATAGGTGTAGGCCGTGACCAATGGACGCTTGCAATCGTAAGTGAACATCGGACACGACCATACATAGCGGCGCCCTACACCTACCCGTGTGGTCCACACATGCCATATTTTCCGCATAAAACGTCGTTTTGGGCTTGTAGGTACTTTTGCATAGCCAAGCCATAGTAATTTTTGTACGTTGCCAAACCATGGTAAATTTCCACGATGGAGTTTCCCTACTAGTGCGAGTATGAACCATTTTTACATTTTTATGTGGGCGGGGCCTCGATTTTTTTGTCATCCTGTTCCTTCGGTCACGACGAATAGATATCGCCCCCGACCGAGCCGTACTCTACGGCCTAGCGCTGTCGCCTCTAATAGGTGTAGGCCATGACCAATGGACGCTTGCAATCGTAAGTGAACATCGGACGCGACCATACATAGCGGCGCCCCTACACCTACCCGTGTGGTCCACACATGCCATATTTTCCGCATAAAACGTCGTTTTGGGCTTGTAGGTACTTTTGCATAGCCAAGCCATAGTAATTTTTGTACGTTGCCAAACCATGGTAAATTTCCACGATGGAGTTTCCCTACTAGTGCGAGTATGAACCATTTTTACATTTTTATGTGGTGGGGCCCTCGATTTTTTTGTCATCCGGTTCCTTCGGTCACGACGAATAGATATCGCCGACCGAGCCGTACTCTACGGCCTAGCGCTTGTCAGCCTCTAATAGGTGTAGGCCGTGACCAATGGACGTTTGCAATCGTAAGTGAACATCGGACGCGACCATACATAGCGGCGCCCTACACCTACCCGTGTGGTCCACACATGCCATATTTTCCGCATAAAACGTCGTTTTGGGCTTGTAGGTACTTTTGCATAGCCAAGCCATAGTAATTTTTGTACGTTGCCAAACCATGGTAAATTTCCACGGATGGAGTTTCCCTACTAGTGCGAGTATGAACCATTTTTACATTTTTATGTGGTGGGGCCCTCGATTTTTTTGTCATCCGGTTCCTTCGGCCACGACGAATAGATATCACTGACCGAGCCGTACTCTACGGCCTAGCGCTCATCGCCTCTAATAGGTGTAGGCCGTGACCAATGGACGTTTGCAATCGTAAGTGAACATCGGACGCGACCATACATAGCGGCGCCCTACACCTACCCGTGTGGTCCACACATGCCATATTTTCCGCATAAAACGTCGTTTTGGGCTTGTAGGTACTTTTGCATAGCCAAGCCATAGTAATTTTTGTACGTTGCCAAACCATGGTAAATTTCCACGGATGGAGTTTCCCTACTAGTGCGAGTATGAACCATTTTTACATTTTTATGTGGTGGGGCCCTCGATTTTTTTGTCATCCGGTTCCTTCGGTCACGACGAATAGATATCACCGACCGAGCCGTACTCTACGGCCTAGCGCTCATCGCCTAATAGGTGTAGGCCATGACCAATGGACGTTTGCAATCGTAAGTGAACATCGGACGCGACCATACATAGCGGCGCCCCTACACCTACCCGTGGGTCCACACATGCCATATTTTCCGCATAAAACGTCGTTTTGGGCTTGTAGGTACTTTTGCATAGCCAAGCCATAGTAATTTTTGTACGCTTGCCAAACCATGGTAAATTTCCACGATGGAGTTTCCTACTAGTGCGAGTATGAACCATTTTTACATTTTTATGTGGTGGGGCCCTCGATTTTTTTGTCATCCGGTTCCTTCGGTCACGACGAATAGATATCACCGACCGAGCCGTACTCTACGGCCTAGCGCTCGTCAGCCCTAATAGGTGTAGGCCGTGACCAATGGACGTTTGCAATCATAAGTGAACATCGGACGCGACCATACATAGCGGCGCCCTACACCTACCCGTGTGGTCCACACATGCCATATTTTCCGCATAAAACGCGCTTTGGGCTTGTAGGTACTTTTGCATAGCCAAGCCATAGTAATTTTTGTACGTTGCCAAACCATGGTAAATTTCCACGATGGAGTTTCCCTACTAGTGCGAGTATGAACCATTTTTACATTTTTATGTGGTGGGGCCCTCGATTTTTTTGTCATCCGGTTCCTTCGGTCACGACGAATAGATATCGCCGACCGAGCCGTACTCTACGGCCTAGCGCTGTCGCCCTAATAGGTGTAGGCCGTGACCAATGGACGTTTGCAATCGTAAGTGAACATCGGACGCGACCATACATAGCGGCGCCCTACACCTACCCGTGTGGTCCACACATGCCATATTTTCCGCATAAAACGTCGTTTTGGGCTTGTAGGTACTTTTGCATAGCCAAGCCATAGTAATTTTTGTACGTTGCCAAACCATGGTAAATTTCCATGGATGGAGTTTCCCTACTAGTGCGAGTATGAACCATTTTTACATTTTTATGTGGTGGGGCCCTCGATTTTTTTGTCATCCGGTTCCTTCGGTCACGACGAATAGATATCGCTCGACCGAGCCGTACTCTACGGCCTAGCGCTCGTCGCCCTAATAGGTGTAGGCCGTGACCAATGGACGTTTGCAATCGTAAGTGAACATCGGACGCGACCATACATAGCGGCGCCCTACACCTACCCGTGGTCCACACATGCCATATTTTCCGCATAAAACGTCGTTTTGGGCTTGTAGGTACTTTTGCATAGCCAAGCCATAGTAATTTTTGTACGTTGCCAAACCATGGTAAATTTCCACGATGGAGTTTCCCTACTAGTGCGAGTATGAACCATTTTTACATTTTTATGTGGTGGGGCCCTCGATTTTTTTGTCATCCGGTTCCTTCGGTCACGACGAATAGATATCGCCGACCGAGCCGTACTCTACGGCCTAGCGCTCATCGCCTCTAATAGGTGTAGGCCATGACCAATGGACGTTTGCAATCGTAAGTGAACATCGGACGCGACCATACATAGCGGCGCCCTACACCTACCCGTGTGGTCCACACATGCCATATTTTCCGCATAAAACGTCGTTTTGGGCTTGTAGGTACTTTTGCATAGCCAAGCCATAGTAATTTTTGTACGTTGCCAAACCATGGTAAATTTCCACGGATGGAGTTTCCCTACTAGTGCGAGTATGAACCATTTTTACATTTTTATGTGGTGGGGCCCGATTTTTTTGTCATCTCGGTTCCTTCTGGCCACGACGAATAGATATCACCGACCGAGCCGTACTCTACGGCCTAGCGCCGTCGCCCTAATAGGTGTAGGCCGTGACCAATGGACGTTTGCAATCGTAAGTGAACATCGGACGCGACTCATACATAGCGGCGCCCTACACCTACCCGTGTGGTCCACACATGCCATATTTTCCGCATAAAACGTCGTTTTGGGCTTGTAGGTACTTTTGCATAGCCAAGCCATAGTAATTTTTGTACGTTGCCAAACCATGGTAAATTTCCACTGATGGAGTTTCCCTACTAGTGCGAGTATGAACCATTTTTACATTTTTATGTGGTGGGGCCTCGATTTTTTTTGTCATCTCGGTTCCTTCGGTCACGACGAATAGATATCAAAATTTCCGACCGAGCCGTACTCTACGGCCTAGCGCCGTCGCCCTAATAGGTGTAGGCCGTGACCAATGGACGTTTGCAATCGTAAGTGAACATCGGACGCGACCATACATAGCGGCGCCCTACACCTACCCGTGTGGTCCACACATGCCATATTTTCCGCATAAAACGTCGTTTTGGGCTTGTAGGTACTTTTGCATAGCCAAGCCATAGTAATTTTTGTACGTTGCCAAACCATGGTAAATTTCCACGATGGAGTTTCCTACTAGTGCGAGTATGAACCATTTTTACATTTTTATGTGGTGGGGCCCTTGATTTTTTTGTCATCCGGTTCCTTCGGTCACGACGAATAGATATCGCCGACCGAGCCGTACTCTACGGCCTAGCGCTGTCAGCCCTAATAGGTGTAGGCCGTGACCAATGGACGTTTGCAATCGTAAGTGAACATCGGACGCGACCATACATAGCGGCGCCCTACACCTACCCGTGGTCCACACATGCCATATTTTCCGCATAAAACGTCGTTTTGGGCTTGTAGGTACTTTTGCATAGCCAAGCCATAGTAATTTTTGTACGTTGCCAAACCATGGTAAATTTCCACCGATGGAGTTTCCTACTAGTGCGAGTATGAACCATTTTTACATTTTTATGTGGTGGGGCCTCGATTTTTTTGTCATCCGGTTCCTTCGGTCACGACGAATAGATATCGCCGACCGAGCCGTACTCTACGGCCTAGCGCTGTCAGCCTCTAATAGGTGTAGGCCGTGACCAATGGACGTTTGCAATCGTAAGTGAACATCGGACGCGACCATACATAGCGGCGCCCTACACCTACCCGTGTGGTCCACACATGCCATATTTTCCGCATAAAACGTCGTTTTGGGCTTGTAGGTACTTTTGCATAGCCAAGCCATAGTAATTTTTGTACGTTGCCAAACCATGGTAAATTTCCATGATGGAGTTTCCCTACTAGTGCGAGTATGAACCATTTTTACATTTTTATGTGGTGGGGCCTCGATTTTTTTGTCATCCGGTTCCTTCGGCCACGACGAATAGATATCACCGACCGAGCCGTACTCTACGGCCTAGCGCTCGTCGCCTAATAGGTGTAGGCCGTGACCAATGGACGTTTGCAATCGTAAGTGAACATCGACGCGACCATACATAGCGGCGCCCTACACCTACCCGTGTGGTCCACACATGCCATATTTTCCGCATAAAACGCTGTTTTGGGCTTGTAGGTACTTTTGCATAGCCAAGCCATAGTAATTTTTGTACGTTGCCAAACCATGGTAAATTTCCACCGATGGAGTTTCCCTACTAGTGCGAGTATGAACCATTTTTACATTTTTATGTGGTGGGGCCCTCGATTTTTTTGTCATCCGGTTCCTTCGGTCACGACGAATAGATATCGCCGACCGAGCCGTACTCTACGGCCTAGCGCCGTCGCTAATAGGTGTAGGCCGTGACCAATGGACGTTTGCAATCGTAAGTGAACATCGGACGCGACCATACATAGCGGCGCCCCCTACACCTACCCGTGGTCCACACATGCCATATTTTCCGCATAAAACGCCGTTTTGGGCTTGTAGGTACTTTTGCATAGCCAAGCCATAGTAATTTTTGTACGTTGCCAAACCATGGTAAATTTCCACCGGATGGAGTTTCCCTACTAGTGCGAGTATGAACCATTTTTACATTTTTATGTGGGGGGCCCTCGATTTTTTTGTCATCCGGTTCCTTCGGTCACGACGAATAGATATCACCGACCGAGCCGTACTCTACGGCCTAGCGCTCGTCGCCTAATAGGTGTAGGCCGTGACCAATGGACGTTTGCAATCGTAAGTGAACATCGGACGCGACCATACATAGCGGCGCCCTACACCTACCCGTGTGGTCCACACATGCCATATTTTCCGCATAAAACGCTGTTTTGGGCTTGTAGGTACTTTTGCATAGCCAAGCCATAGTAATTTTTGTACGTTGCCAAACCATGGTAAATTTCCACCGATGGAGTTTCCCTACTAGTGCGAGTATGAACCATTTTTACATTTTTATGTGGTGGGGCCCTCGATTTTTTTGTCATCCGGTTCCTTCGGTCACGACGAATAGATATCGCCGACCGAGCCGTACTCTACGGCCTAGCGCTGTCGCCCTAATAGGTGTAGGCCGTGACCAATGGACGTTTGCAATCGTAAGTGAACATCGGACGCGACCATACATAGCGGCGCCCTACACCTACCCGTGTGGTCCACACATGCCATATTTTCCGCATAAAACGTCGTTTTGGGCTTGTAGGTACTTTTGCATAGCCAAGCCATAGTAATTTTTGTACGTTGCCAAACCATGGTAAATTTCCACGGATGGAGTTTCCCTACTAGTGCGAGTATGAACCATTTTTACATTTTTATGTGGTGGGGCCCTTGATTTTTTTGTCATCCGGTTCCTTCGGTCACGACGAATAGATATCACCGACCGAGCCGTACTCTACGGCCTAGCGCTCGTCAGCCCTAATAGGTGTAGGCCGTGACCAATGGACGTTTGCAATCGTAAGTGAACATCGGACGCGACCATACATAGCGGCGCCCTACACCTACCCGTGGTCCACACATGCCATATTTTCCGCATAAAACGTCGTTTTGGGCTTGTAGGTACTTTTGCATAGCCAAGCCATAGTAATTTTTGTACGTTGCCAAACCATGGTAAATTTCCACGGATGGAGTTTCCCTACTAGTGCGAGTATGAACCATTTTTACATTTTTATGTGGTGGGGCCCTCGATTTTTTTGTCATCCGGTTCCTTCGGTCACGACGAATAGATATCGCCGACTGAGCCGTACTCTACGGCCTAGCGCTCGTCACCTCTAATAGGTGTAGGCCGTGACCAATGGACGTTTGCAATCGTAAGTGAACATCGGACGCGACCATACATAGCGGCGCCCTACACCTACCCGTGTGGTCCACACATGCCATATTTTCCGCATAAAACGTCGTTTTGGGCTTGTAGGTACTTTTGCATAGCCAAGCCATAGTAATTTTTGTACGTTGCCAAACCATGGTAAATTTCCACTGATGGAGTTTCCTACTAGTGCGAGTATGAACCATTTTTACATTTTTATGTGGTGGGGCCCTCGATTTTTTTGTCATCCGGTTCCTTCGGTCACGACGAATAGATATCACCGACGACCGAGCCGTACTCTACGGCCTAGCGCTGCATCGCCCTAATAGGTGTAGGCCATGACCAATGGACGCTTTGCAATCGTAAGTGAACATCGGACGCGACCATACATAGCGGCGCCCCTACACCTACCCGTGTGGTCCACACATGCCATATTTTCCGCATAAAACGCCGCTTTGGGCTTGTAGGTACTTTTGCATAGCCAAGCCATAGTAATTTTTGTACGTTGCCAAACCATGGTAAATTTCCACGATGGAGTTTCCCTACTAGTGCGAGTATGAACCATTTTTACATTTTTATGTGGTGGGGCCCTCGATTTTTTTGTCATCCGGTTCCTTCGGTCACGACGAATAGATATCACCGACCGAGCCGTACTCTACGGCCTAGCGCTGTCGCCTCTAATAGGTGTAGGCCATGACCAATGGACGTTTGCAATCGTAAGTGAACATCGGACGCGACCATACATAGCGGCGCCCTACACCTACCCGTGTGGTCCACACATGCCATATTTTCCGCATAAAACGTCGTTTTGGGCTTGTAGGTACTTTTGCATAGCCAAGCCATAGTAATTTTTGTACGTTGCCAAACCATGGTAAATTTCCACGATGGAGTTTCCCTACTAGTGCGAGTATGAACCATTTTTACATTTTTATGTGGTGGGGCCCACGATTTTTTTGTCATCCGGTTCCTTCGGGCCACGACGAATAGATATCGCCGACCGAGCCGTACTCTACGGCCTAGCGCTGTCAGCCTCTAATAGGTGTAGGCCGTGACCAATGGACGCTTGCAATCGTAAGTGAACATCGGACGCGACCATACATAGCGGCGCCCTACACCTACCCGTGTGGTCCACACATGCCATATTTTCCGCATAAAACGCCGCTTTGGGCTTGTAGGTACTTTTGCATAGCCAAGCCATAGTAATTTTTGTACGTTGCCAAACCATGGTAAATTTCCACCGATGGAGTTTCCCTACTAGTGCGAGTATGAACCATTTTTACATTTTTATGTGGTGGGGCCCTTGATTTTTTTGTCATCCGGTTCCTTCTGGCCACGACGAATAGATATCGCCGACCGAGCCGTACTCTACGGCCTAGCGCTGTCAGCCCTAATAGGTGTAGGCCGTGACCAATGGACGCTTGCAATCGTAAGTGAACATCGGACGCGACCATACATAGCGGCGCCCCTTACACCTACCCGTGTGGTCCACACATGCCATATTTTCCGCATAAAACGTCGTTTTGGGCTTGTAGGTACTTTTGCATAGCCAAGCCATAGTAATTTTTGTACGTTGCCAAACCATGGTAAATTTCCACCGATGGAGTTTCCCTACTAGTGCGAGTATGAACCATTTTTACATTTTTATGTGGTGGGGCCCACGATTTTTTTTTGTCATCCGGTTCCTTCGGTCACGACGAATAGATATCACCGACCGAGCCGTACTCTACGGCCTAGCGCTCGTCGCCTCTAATAGGTGTAGGCCGTGACCAATGGACGTTTGCAATCGCAAGTGAACATCGGATGCGACCATACATAGCGGCGCCCCTACACCTACCCGTGTGGTCCACACATGCCATATTTTCCGCATAAAACGTCGTTTTGGGCTTGTAGGTACTTTTGCATAGCCAAGCCATAGTAATTTTTGTACGTTGCCAAACCATGGTAAATTTCCACTGATGGAGTTTCCCTACTAGTGCGAGTATGAACCATTTTTACATTTTTATGTGGTGGGGCCCACGATTTTTTTGTCATCCGGTTCCTTCTGGTCACGACGAATAGATATCACCGACCGAGCCGTACTCTACGGCCTAGCGCTCGTCGCCTAATAGGTGTAGGCCGTGACCAATGGACGCTTTGCAATCGCAAGTGAACATCGGACGCGACCATACATAGCGGCGCCCTACACCTACCCGTGTGGTCCACACATGCCATATTTTCCGCATAAAACGTCGCTTTGGGCTTGTAGGTACTTTTGCATAGCCAAGCCATAGTAATTTTTGTACGTTGCCAAACCATGGTAAATTTCCACGGATGGAGTTTCCCTACTAGTGCGAGTATGAACCATTTTTACATTTTTATGTGGTGGGGCCTCGATTTTTTTGTCATCCGGTTCCTTCGGTCACGACGAATAGATATCAGCCGACCGAGCCGTACTCTACGGCCTAGCGCTCGTCGCCTCTAATAGGTGTAGGCCGTGACCAATGGACGTTTGCAATCGTAAGTGAACATCGGACGCGACCATACATAGCGGCGCCTCTACACCTACCCGTGTGGTCCACACATGCCATATTTTCCGCATAAAACGTCGTTTTGGGCTTGTAGGTACTTTTGCATAGCCAAGCTATAGTAATTTTTGTACGTTGCCAAACCATGGTAAATTTCCACGGATGGAGTTTCCCTACTAGTGCGAGTATGAACCATTTTTACATTTTTATGTGGTGGGGCCCTCGATTTTTTTGTCATCCGGTTCCTTCGGCCACGACGAATAGATATCGCCGACCGAGCCATACTCTACGGCCTAGCGCTCGTCGCCTAATAGGTGTAGGCCGTGACCAATGGACGTTTGCAATCGTAAGTGAACATCGGACGCGACCATACATAGCGGCGCCCTACACCTACCCGTGTGGTCCACACATGCCATATTTTCCGCATAAAACGTCATTTTGGGCTTGTAGGTACTTTTGCATAGCCAAGCCATAGTAATTTTTGTACGTTGCCAAACCATGGTAAATTTCCATGGATGGAGTTCCCTACTAGTGCGAGTATGAACCATTTTTACATTTTTATGTGGTGGGGCCCTCGATTTTTTTGTCATCTGGTTCCTTCGGTCACGACGAATAGATATCGCCGACCGAGCCTTACTCTACGGCCTAGCGCCGTCGCCTCTAATAGGTGTAGGCCGTGACCAATGGACGTTTGCAATTGTAAGTGAACATCGGACGCGACCATACATAGCGGCGCCCTACACCTACCCGTGTGGTCCACACATGCCATATTTTCCGCATAAAACGTCGTTTTGGGCTTGTAGGTACTTTTGCATAGCCAAGCCATAGTAATTTTTGTACGTTGCCAAACCATGGTAAATTTCCACGGATGGAGTTTCCCTACTAGTGCGAGTATGAACCATTTTTACATTTTTATGTGGTGGGGCCCTCGATTTTTTTGTCATCCGGTTCCTTCGGTCACGACGAATAGATATCGCCGACCGAGCCGTACTCTACGGCCTAGCGCTCATTGCCTAATAGGTGTAGGCCGTGACCAATGGACGTTTGCAATCGTAAGTGAACATCGGACGCGACCATACATAGCGGCGCCCTACACCTACCCGTGTGGTCCACACATGCCATATTTTCCGCATAAAACGTCGTTTTGGGCTTGTAGGTACTTTTGCATAGCCAAGCTATAGTAATTTTTGTACGTTGCCAAACCATGGTAAATTTCCACGATGGAGTTTCCCTACTAGTGCGAGTATGAACCATTTTTACATTTTTATGTGGTGGGGCCCTCGATTTTTTTGTCATCCGGTTCCTTCGGTCACGACGAATAGATATCACCGACCGAGCCGTACTCTACGGCCTAGCGCTCGTCGCCCTAATAGGTGTAGGCCGTGACCAATGGACGCTTGCAATCGTAAGTGAACATCGGACGCGACCATACATAGCGGCGCCCTACACCTACCCGTGTGGTCCACACATGCCATATTTTCCGCATAAAACGTCGCTTTGGGCTTGTAGGTACTTTTGCATAGCCAAGCCATAGTAATTTTTGTACGTTGCCAAACCATGGTAAATTTCCACGGATGGAGTTTCCCTACTAGTGCGAGTATGAACCATTTTTACATTTTTATGTGGTGGGGCCCTCGATTTTTTTGTCATCCGGTTCCTTCTGGTCACGACGAATAGATATCGCCGACCGAGCCGTACTCTACGGCCTAGCGCTGTCGCCTCTAATAGGTGTAGGCCGTGACCAATGGACGTTTGCAATCGTAAGTGAACATCGGACGCGACCATACATAGCGGCGCCCCTACACCTACCCGTGTGGTCCACACATGCCATATTTTCCGCATAAAACGTCGTTTTGGGCTTGTAGGTACTTTTGCATAGCCAAGCCATAGTAATTTTTGTACGTTGCCAAACCATGGTAAATTTCCATGGATGGAGTTTCCCTACTAGTGCGAGTATGAACCATTTTTACATTTTTATGTGGTGGGGCCCTCGATTTTTTTGTCATCTGGTTCCTTCGGTCACGACGAATAGATATCAGCTCGACCGAGCCGTACTCTACGGCCTAGCGCTCGTCGCCCTAATAGGTGTAGGCCGTGACCAATGGACGTTTGCAATCGTAAGTGAACATCGGACGCGACCATACATAGCGGCGCCCTACACCTACCCGTGTGGTCCACACATGCCATATTTTCCGCATAAAACATCGTTTTGGGCTTGTAGGTACTTTTGCATAGCCAAGCCATAGTAATTTTTGTACGTTGCCAAACCATGGTAAATTTCCACGGATGGAGTTTCCCTACTAGTGCAAGTATGAACCATTTTTACATTTTTATGTGGTGGGGCCCACGATTTTTTTGTCATCCGGTTCCTTCGGTCACGACGAATAGATATCGCCGACCGAGCCGTACTCTACGGCCTAGCGCTCGTCGCCCTAATAGGTGTAGGCCGTGACCAATGGACGTTTGCAATCGTAAGTGAACATCGGACGCGACCATACATAGCGGCGCCCTACACCTACCCGTGTGGTCCACACATGCCATATTTTCCGCATAAAACGTCGTTTTGGGCTTGTAGGTACTTTTGCATAGCCAAGCTATAGTAATTTTTGTACGTTGCCAAACCATGGTAAATTTCCACGGATGGAGTTTCCCTACTAGTGCGAGTATGAACCATTTTTACATTTTTATGTGGTGGGGCCCTCGATTTTTTGTCATCCGGTTCCTTCGGTCACGACGAATAGATATCGCCGACCGAGCCGTACTCTACGGCCTAGCGCTCGTCGCCTAATAGGTGTAGGCCGTGACCAATGGAAGTTTGCAATCGTAAGTGAACATCGGACGCGACCATACATAGCGGCGCCCCTACACCTACCCGTGTGGTCCACACATGCCATATTTTCCGCATAAAACGTCGTTTTGGGCTTGTAGGTACTTTTGCATAGCCAAGCCATAGTAATTTTTGTACGTTGCCAAACCATGGTAAATTTCCATGGATGGAGTTTCCCTACTAGTGCGAGTATGAACCATTTTTACATTTTTATGTGGTGGGGCCCTCGATTTTTTTGTCATCCGGTTCCTTCGGTCACGACGAATAGATATCGCCGACCGAGCCGTACTCTACGGCCTAGCGCTCGTCGCCCTAATAGGTGTAGGCCGTGACCAATGGAAGTTTGCAATCGTAAGTGAACATCGGACGCGACCATACATAGCGGCGCCCTACACCTACCCGTGTGGTCCACACATGCCATATTTTCCGCATAAAACATCGTTTTGGGCTTGTAGGTACTTTTGCATAGCCAAGCTATAGTAATTTTTGTACGTTGCCAAACCATGGTAAATTTCCACGGATGGAGTTTCCCTACTAGTGCAAGTATGAACCATTTTTTCATTTTTATGTGGTGGGGCCCTCGATTTTTTTGTCATCCGGTTCCTTCGGTCACGACGAATAGATATCGCCGACCGAGCCGTACTCTACGGCCTAGCGCTCGTCGCCCTAATAGGTGTAGGCCGTGACCAATGGACATTTGCAATCGTAAGTGAACATCGGACGCGACCATACATAGCGGCGCCCTACACCTACCCGTGTGGTCCACACATGCCATATTTTCCGCATAAAACGTCGTTTTGGGCTTGTAGGTACTTTTGCATAGCCAAGCTATAGTAATTTTTGTACGTTGCCAAACCATGGTAAATTTCCACGGATGGAGTTTCCCTACTAGTGCGAGTATGAACCATTTTTACATTTTTATGTGGTGGGGCCCTCGATTTTTTTGTCATCCGGTTCCTTCGGTCACGACGAATAGATATCACTCGACCGAGCCGTACTCTACGGCCTAGCGCTCGTCGCCCTAATAGGTGTAGGCCATGACCAATGGACGTTTGCAATCGTAAGTGAACATCGGACGCGACCATACATAGCGGCGCCCTACACCTACCCGTGTGGTCCACACATGCCATATTTTCCGCATAAAACGTCGTTTTGGGCTTGTAGGTACTTTTGCATAGCCAAGCTATAGTAATTTTTGTACGTTGCCAAACCATGGTAAATTTCCACGGATGGAGTTTCCCTACTAGTGCGAGTATGAACCATTTTTACATTTTTATGTGGTGGGGCCCTCGATTTTTTTGTCATCCGGTTCCTTCGGTCACGACGAATAGATATCGCCGACCGAGCCGTACTCTACGGCCTAGCGCTCGTCGCCCTAATAGGTGTAGGCCGTGACCAATGGAAGTTTGCAATCGTAAGTGAACATCGGACGCGACCATACATAGCGGCGCCCTACACCTACCCGTGTGGTCCACACATGCCATATTTTCCGCATAAAACATCGTTTTGGGCTTGTAGGTACTTTTGCATAGCCAAGCTATAGTAATTTTTGTACGTTGCCAAACCATGGTAAATTTCCACGGATGGAGTTTCCCTACTAGTGCGAGTATGAACCATTTTTTCATTTTTATGTGGTGGGGCCCTCGATTTTTTTGTCATCTGGTTCCTTCGGTCACGACGAATAGATATCGCCGACCGAGCCGTACTCTACGGCCTAGCGCTCGTCGCCCTAATAGGTGTAGGCCGTGACCAATGGACATTTGCAATCGTAAGTGAACATCGGACGCGACCATACATAGCGGCGCCCTACACCTACCCGTGTGGTCCACACATGCCATATTTTCCGCATAAAACGTCGTTTTGGGCTTGTAGGTACTTTTGCATAGCCAAGCTATAGTAATTTTTGTACGTTGCCAAACCATGGTAAATTTCCACGGATGGAGTTTCCCTACTAGTGCGAGTATGAACCATTTTTACATTTTTATGTGGTGGGGCCCTCGATTTTTTTGTCATCCGGTTCCTTCTGGCCACGACGAATAGATATCGCTCGACCGAGCCGTACTCTACGGCCTAGCGCTCGTCGCCCTAATAGGTGTAGGCCATGACCAATGGACGTTTGCAATCGTAAGTGAACATCGGACGCGACCATACATAGCGGCGCCCTACACCTACCCGTGTGGTCCACACATGCCATATTTTCCGCATAAAACGTCGTTTTGGGCTTGTAGGTACTTTTGCATAGCCAAGCCATAGTAATTTTTGTACGTTGCCAAACCATGGTAAATTTCCACGGATGGAGTTTCCCTACTAGTGTGAGTATGAACCATTTTTACATTTTTATGTGGTGGGGCCCACGATTTTTTTGTCATCCGGTTCCTTCGGTCACGACGAATAGATATCGCCGACCGAGCCGTACTCTACGGCCTAGCGCTCGTCGCCCTAATAGGTGTAGGCCGTGACCAATGGACGTTTGCAATCGTAAGTGAACATCGGACGCGACCATACATAGCGGCGCCCCTACACCTACCCGTGTGGTCCACACATGCCATATTTTCCGCATAAAACGTCGTTTTGGGCTTGTAGGTACTTTTGCATAGCCAAGCCATAGTAATTTTTGTACGTTGCCAAACCATGGTAAATTTCCACGGATGGAGTTTCCCTACTAGTGCGAGTATGAACCATTTTTACATTTTTATGTGGTGGGGCCCTCGATTTTTTTGTCATCTGGTTCCTTCGGTCACGACGAATACGGCCTAGCGCTCGTCGCCCTAATAGGTGTAGGCCGTGACCAATGGACGTTTGCAATCGTAAGTGAACATCGGACGCGACCATACATAGCGGCGCCCTACACCTACCCGTGGGTCCACACATGCCATATTTTCCGCATAAAACGTCGTTTTGGGCTTGTAGGTACTTTTGCATAGCCAAGCCATAGTAATTTTTGTACGTTGCCAAACCATGGTAAATTTCCACGGATGGAGTTTCCCTACTAGTGCGAGTATGAACCATTTTTACATTTTTATGTGGTGGGGCCCTCGATTTTTTTGTCATCCGGTTCCTTCGGTCACGACGAATAGATATCGCTCGACCGAGCCGTACTCTACGGCCTAGCGCTCGTCGCCCTAATAGGTGTAGGCCGTGACCAATGGACGTTTGCAATCGTAAGTGAACATCGGACGCGACCATACATAGCGGCGCCCTACACCTACCCGTGTGGTCCACACATGCCATATTTTCCGCATAAAACGTCGTTTTGGGCTTGTAGGTACTTTTGCATAGCCAAGCCATAGTAATTTTTGTACGTTGCCAAACCATGGTAAATTTCCATGGATGGAGTTTCCCTACTAGTGCGAGTATGAACCATTTTTACATTTTTATGTGGTGGGGCCCTCGATTTTTTTGTCATCCGGTTCCTTCGGTCACGACGAATAGATATCACCGACCGAGCCGTACTCTACGGCCTAGCGCTCGTCGCCCTAATAGGTGTAGGCCGTGACCAATGGACGTTTGCAATCGTAAGTGAACATCGGACGCGACCATACATAGCGGCGCCCCTACACCTACCCGTGTGGTCCACACATGCCATATTTTCCGCATAAAACGTCGTTTTGGGCTTGTAGGTACTTTTGCATAGCCAAGCCATAGTAATTTTTGTACGTTGCCAAACCATGGTAAATTTCCATGGATGGAGTTTCCCTACTAGTGCGAGTATGAACCATTTTTACATTTTTATGTGGTGGGGCCCTCGATTTTTTTGTCATCCGGTTCCTTCGGTCACGACGAATAGATATCAGCCGACCGAGCCGTACTCTACGGCCTAGCGCTCGTCGCCCTAATAGGTGTAGGCCGTGACCAATGGAAGTTTGCAATCGTAAGTGAACATCGGACGCGACCATACATAGCGGCGCCCTACACCTACCCGTGTGGTCCACACATGCCATATTTTCCGCATAAAACATCGTTTTGGGCTTGTAGGTACTTTTGCATAGCCAAGCTATAGTAATTTTTGTACGTTGCCAAACCATGGTAAATTTCCACGGATGGAGTTTCCCTACTAGTGCAAGTATGAACCATTTTTTCATTTTTATGTGGTGGGGCCCTCGATTTTTTTGTCATCCGGTTCCTTCGGTCACGACGAATAGATATCGCCGACCGAGCCGTACTCTACGGCCTAGCGCTCGTCGCCTCTAATAGGTGTAGGCCGTGACCAATGGACATTTGCAATCGTAAGTGAACATCGGACGCGACCATACATAGCGGCGCCCTACACCTACCCGTGTGGTCCACACATGCCATATTTTCCGCATAAAACGTCGTTTTGGGCTTGTAGGTACTTTTGCATAGCCAAGCCATAGTAATTTTTGTACGTTGCCAAACCATGGTAAATTTCCACGGATGGAGTTTCCCTACTAGTGCGAGTATGAACCATTTTTACATTTTTATGTGGTGGGGCCCTCGATTTTTTTGTCATCCGGTTCCTTCGGTCACGACGAATAGATATCGCCGACCGAGCCGTACTCTACGGCCTAGCGCTCGTCGCCCTAATAGGTGTAGGCCGTGACCAATGGAAGTTTGCAATCGTAAGTGAACATCGGACGCGACCATACATAGCGGCGCCCCTACACCTACCCGTGTGGTCCACACATGCCATATTTTCCGCATAAAACGTCGTTTTGGGCTTGTAGGTACTTTTGCATAGCCAAGCCATAGTAATTTTTGTACGTTGCCAAACCATGGTAAATTTCCATGGATGGAGTTTCCCTACTAGTGCGAGTATGAACCATTTTTACATTTTTATGTGGTGGGGCCCTCGATTTTTTTGTCATCCGGTTCCTTCGGTCACGACGAATAGATATCGCCGACCGAGCCATACTCTACGGCCTAGCGCTCGTCGCCCTAATAGGTGTAGGCCGTGACCAATGGAAGTTTGCAATCGTAAGTGAACATCGGACGCGACCATACATAGCGGCGCCCTACACCTACCCGTGTGGTCCACACATGCCATATTTTCCGCATAAAACATCGTTTTGGGCTTGTAGGTACTTTTGCATAGCCAAGCTATAGTAATTTTTGTACGTTGCCAAACCATGGTAAATTTCCACGGATGGAGTTTCCCTACTAGTGCAAGTATGAACCATTTTTTCATTTTTATGTGGTGGGGCCCTCGATTTTTTTGTCATCCGGTTCCTTCGGTCACGACGAATAGATATCGCCGACCGAGCCGTACTCTACGGCCTAGCGCTCGTCGCCCTAATAGGTGTAGGCCGTGACCAATGGACATTTGCAATCGTAAGTGAACATCGGACGCGACCATACATAGCGGCGCCCTACACCTACCCGTGTGGTCCACACATGCCATATTTTCCGCATAAAACGTCGTTTTGGGCTTGTAGGTACTTTTGCATAGCCAAGCTATAGTAATTTTTGTACGTTGCCAAACCATGGTAAATTTCCACGGATGGAGTTTCCCTACTAGTGCGAGTATGAACCATTTTTACATTTTTATGTGGTGGGGCCCTCGATTTTTTGTCATCCGGTTCCTTCGGTCACGACGAATAGATATCGCCGACCGAGCCGTACTCTACGGCCTAGCGCTCGTCGCCCTAATAGGTGTAGGCCATGACCAATGGACGTTTGCAATCGTAAGTGAACATCGGACGCGACCATACATAGCGGCGCCCCTACACCTACCCGTGTGGTCCACACATGCCATATTTTCCGCATAAAACGTCGTTTTGGGCTTGTAGGTACTTTTGCATAGCCAAGCCATAGTAATTTTTGTACGTTGCCAAACCATGGTAAATTTCCACGGATGGAGTTTCCCTACTAGTGTGAGTATGAACCATTTTTACATTTTTATGTGGTGGGGCCCTCGATTTTTTTGTCATCTGGTTCCTTCGGTCACGACGAATAGATATCGCCGACCGAGCCGTACTCTACGGCCTAGCGCTCGTCGCCCTAATAGGTGTAGGCCGTGACCAATGGACGTTTGCAATCGTAAGTGAACATCGGACGCGACCATACATAGCGGCGCCCCTACACCTACCCGTGTGGTCCACACATGCCATATTTTCCGCATAAAACGTCATTTTGGGCTTGTAGGTACTTTTGCATAGCCAAGCTATAGTAATTTTTGTACGTTCCCAAACCATGGTAAATTTCCACGGATGGAGTTTCCCTACGAGTGCGAGTATGAACCATTTTTACATTTTTATGTGGTGGGGCCCTCGATTTTTTTGTCATCTGGTTCCTTCGGTCATGACGAATAGATATCACCGACCGAGCCGTACTCTACGGCCTAGCGCTCGTCGCCCTAATAGGTGTAGGCCGTGACCAATGGACGTTTGCAATCGTAAGTGAACATCGGACGCGACCATACATAGCGGCGCCCTACACCTACCCGTGTGGTCCACACATGCCATATTTTCCGCATAAAACGTCGTTTTGGGCTTGTAGGTACTTTTGCATAGCCAAGCCATAGTAATTTTTGTACGTTGCCAAACCATGGTAAATTTCCACGGATGGAGTTTCCCTACTAGTGCGAGTATGAACCATTTTTACATTTTTATGTGGTGGGGCCCTCGATTTTTTTGTCATCCGGTTCCTTCGGTCACGACGAATAGATATCGCTCGACCGAGCCGTACTCTACGGCCTAGCGCTCGTCGCCTCTAATAGGTGTAGGCCATGACCAATGGACGTTTGCAATCGTAAGTGAACATCGGACGCGACCATACATAGCGGCGCCCCTACACCTACCCGTGTGGTCCAGACATGCCATATTTTCCGCATAAAACGTCGTTTTGGGCTTGTAGGTACTTTTGCATAGCCAAGCTATAGTAATTTTTGTACGTTGCCAAACCATGGTAAATTTCCACTGATGGAGTTTCCCTACTAGTGCGAGTTAGAAATGTCAACAAGCATTTTTGGCGCCATTGCCGGGGAAGGTTGAAAGCCAATGGATAATGAGCAGCATTGCACTACATAATGAGATTGAGCACTGTCACCATTCTCTACTCATACAAAGCCTTACCCTTGTCTTTCGCCTATTTTTATATCTTATGCAGGGTAATGTATGAAAAAGACAATTCTTCCCGATAATTATATTGACAACCGTAAGCTTTATTCAGAAAGCCGAAGCAGGTTGAAGAAGACCAATCAATCATCATCATCATCAACTCAACTTGGAAGTTTGTCGTAAGCGTAAAGTCAACCTTTCGTGCGAGACTTGACACCAGCGTTTGAAGCCATGGCAAACAAGTCACTCCGCGAGTTCTCAGCCCCCACTACGGATAACATTCGTACCGGACCAGCCGCGGACATCGAAGGAGCTTTTGAGCTCAAGCCTCGCGCCGATCAACATGGTGCAAGCAAGCCGCTTCGTGGGAAGGCCCATGAAGATGCTAGTGCTCATCTCCAACACTTTCTCGAGATTTGTAGCACATTCACCATCAAGGATGTCCCCAGAGATGCTATACTACTTCGCCTCTTCCCATTCTCACTCTTGGGGAGAGCAAAGCAAAGGGTTCTACGCCAATAAGGAGAAGAATACTACGTGGGCACTATGTTCCACCAATTTCTTGGCGAAGTTCTTCCCCATGGGCAAGACAAATGCTCTTCATGGGAAGATATCAAGCTTTCAAAGAACACCATGATGAGACTGTCCCGTAAGCTTGGGAGCGCTTCCAAGATTACATCCTCGAGTGTCCTCATCATGGCATGGAGAATTGGCCGCTTATGCGTACATTCTACCATGGGCTTAGCAACAACACACGTGAGACGATGGATGCCGCCGCGGAGGTGCATTCTTATCACTCACTATTCCTCGTGCCACACCTCTTGTGGAGAAGATGGCATCCAACCAAGGTTGGAGTGAAGAAAGAACTCAGACCCGCAAGAGAGGTGGAGGAATGCACCAGCCGAAAGAGGTAGACATGCCGTCTCGCCAAAATGGATTTGCAAATGAAGAGGCTCGATGAGAGAGCCCCGTAGAAGAAAGAAGTCATGCACATACATGATGCTCGCATGACATGTGAAGAGTGTGGAGAGACTGGCACACAGTGCTAACCGCCCGAGCCGAAGGAGGATGTGAACTACCTCAATAACAACAACAACAATTACTACCGTCCTCGCAGAATCAAGGTTGGAATCAACAAAGCAGAGGCCTAACTACTCGTGCAATTATTCAGGCAACTATCAAGGTAACAACTCCTCCTACAATAATTACAACCAAATCCTTTGAGAGAGTTGGCGCTAAACCAAGGCAAGATGATGGACAATCTGTCCAAGAAGCCGACATCAAATGACAAGGTCCTAGAGACACTCGGCATCGAATGGATGGCTTTTCCAATGCCATCAAGAGTCACTCAGCTTCAACAAGATACTTGAGTCGCAGTACAACAGCTTGTCAACCTTGCTCCCTCCACTAGTCAAGGTAAACCGGGGACAACCCAAGAGCTCGAAACCGCAAATCTTGTTGATATATTCAATGTAGAAGATACCCTGAGTGATCCATCGAAGGGGTCATGGATTGACTCAACTCGCCAATCAAGAAGGGTGATCCAGGGAGACCACATTCCGATCTCCATTGGAAGTACTAACTTTAATGAGGCAACTGTGACTTCGGTGCAAGCATCAACATCATGCCAAGAGTGATATATGAGAAGCTATTCGATGCCCCTTAGCATACACAACCATGTGCTTACAAACTTGTAGATCACCACTCCGTGTTCCTTTGGGAATAATAGAAGATATATGTGTACGAGTAGGCAACTCGTATGTTCCAGCCAGACTTTGTGGTGTGGATACAGGATGAAAGGTCCCCCGTCATTTTGGGACGACCATTCTTGAACACCGCTAGAGCCATCATGTATGCCAACACCGCCAAGATCATTTTCAACATCAAGGGCAAGAGAGAAACCTTCTTCTTCAAGAACAGTGTGCCGGCAGCCTTCCCAAAGACACCCTCATCACAGAATGAGAAGAAGAAGAATCCACCTAAGAAGAGCAAGAACAAGAATAAGAAGACCAAGAAGATGGAGACAAAGGAGGATGGTCACCGCAGTCCATAAGGAGCATGACCACTTACTCGATCCCCACGTCGATCAAGAAGGATGACCCAGGTGTCCCAACCATTCAATGCTCCATCAACAAGCTCTTTTAATAAAGCTCGCCTCGACACCGGATCGGGCGTCAACATCATGGCCAAGGTAACTTATGAGTATCTATATGACACTATGCCTTTGGAGCCTACCTATGCATAACTGCAGGTGGCAGACCGGACATTCCGCTTCGTCGAAGGAGAAGTGAAGGATGTCCTCATCCAGATAGATGATCACTATGTCCCCACAGACTTTCTAGTCATCGATATGGGAGATGACTACGATCCTCCAATCATCCTAGGAAGACCATTCCTGAACGCCACCAGAGCTATCATCTATATTGGGACAAAGAGAGATCCATTTCCACTTTCCCACCGAGAAGGTACGCCGCTACTTCAACAATAATTATATAATCACCGAGGAGCCCAAGAAGAATAGAGCAAGGAGAAGGCAAAGTACACTCCATCGCGAGAACAAGAAGAACATCACTACTCGATGGATGGGCCGACTATGAGGGAGAAGTGTTCGATATGAAGATCGGTACCCGAAGAGAAGAACATTGTAAAAGAAGAAGAGGTGCTACCGTAAGAGAAACAAGTGATCCAAGAAGCTTCCTCCTCAAGGTCACCCTCTCCAATGAAGAAGGTGTGGAAGGTGAAAGAAAAATCGAATCAATTTCTACACACGAGGCGACATCATCCGAGGCGCTACCAATGCGCCCTTGAAAAATGAGCGAACATGATAAGTCCCGTTCGGAGGACTTAAACCACCGAACGCCGCGCCAAGAGGTAACTTGGTATTTATCAAGCAATTGCTTTTCAAAGATTATATTTTTACCTTAGCATTTTTATTTCCCTACTTGCATCTTAGTTGCATCTTTACTCTTTTATCTCCGCATGTGAAAAGAAAATAAAGATGTTTTGCATTTGCATCCGTAAAATTGTCAAGCCCCATGTGAATAGTCATTCACCGTGGTGGCACAAAAATAATTTCTCATATTTATTTCCCCCGTCTCGCATTCCTTAAATAATAAAAAGATAAAAAAAAAGATCTCTTGTGATCCTGTTGGAACAAGTCTAAGTTAAGAAAGTTCTAGACAACCAAGGCCTAGAGGTTTTATCACTAACGCTTAATTAGTTCCACAAGCTTTGTTGTCTATTTGAGCTTCACAGAACATCAAGGATCAAGAAGAGCTAACAAGCGTAAGGACATCCAGTCCCCGTTGGAGTGCCGCCCGCGACAATTGAATGCCGTCTCCAACAAAGAACTATCTACAACACTCCCGGAGGACTAGAACGTCTTCGCCTCGTCGAACATCGCCAGACTATGTCAACATCCAAACCTTGGGGAGAGCATCCCCGTGTACCAAGCTAAGTATCTCCAACTTATCTAATTATGCTTTATTAAAGTATGCTTTGTTAAAACAACTAAAAAAATGTATAACCATAGAAACCCGTAAAGATTTCCTTATTTATCTTTTCTACTTTTGGAGAGCTCTTGCAAATTTGTCTTTAAAAGTGATCCCTAGAATAAACTCTACATGGAGATGATGAATAGTTGCTCTGCCGTAATTCCTTTCAAGTACCTAGTTTTCAACCTTGCACTCTCCCGAGTTTTGGACACAACCGTTTAGATTTGAGATTTGCTCAACCCGAAACTTGTGGGTAGCGAACACTTGATCTAAGTCTAGGTGGTTGACGGGTATGATATGGGAAGGTTTTGAGTCAGCTGTCCATCTTGTTCCTAGAGATACTAGAGTTCTGGAGAATTTATCTTTGAAAATATTAAATATTCGTCGTGACCGAAGGAACCAGATGACAAAAAAAATCGAGGGCCCCATCACATAAAAATGTAAAAATGGTTCATACTCGCACTAGTAGGGAAACTCCATCCATGGAAATTTACCATGGTTTGGCAACGTACAAAAATTACTATGGCTTGGCTATGCAAAAGTACCTACAAGCCCAAAACGACGTTTTATGCGAAAAATATGGCATGTGTGGACCACACGGGTATGTGTAGGGGTGCCGCTATGTATGGTCGGGTCCGATGTTCACTTACGATTGCAAACGTCCATTGGTCACGGCCTACACCTATTAGGGCGACGAGCGCTAGGCCGTAGAGTACGGCTCGGTCGAGCTGATATCTATTCGTCGTGACCGAAGGAACCGATGACAAAAAAATCGAGGGCCCCACCACATAAAAATGTAAAAATGGTTCATACTCACACTAGTAGGGAAACTTCATCCATGGAAATTTACCATGGTTTGGCAACGTACAAAAATTACTATGGCTTGGCTATGCAAAAGTACCTACAAGCCCAAAACGACGTTTTATGCGGAAAATATGGCATGTGTGGACCACACGGGTAGGTGTAGGGGCACCGCTATGTATGGTCGCGTCCGATGTTCACTTACGATTGCAAACGTCCATTGGTCACGGCCTACACCTATTAGGGCGACGAGCGCTAGGCGTCAGAGTACGGCTCGGCCGAGCCGATATCTATTCGTCGTGACCGAAGGAACCAGATGACAAAAAAATCGAGGGCCCCACCACATAAAAATGTAAAAATGGTTCATACTCACACTAGTAGGGAAACTCCATCCATGGAAATTTACCATGGTTTGGCAATGTACAAAAATTACTATGGCTTGGCTATGCAAAAGTACCTACAAGCCCAAAGCGACGTTTTATGCGGAAAATATGGCATGTGTGGACCACACGGGTAGGTGTAGGGGCGCCGCAATGTATGGTCGCGTCCGATGTTCACTTACGATTGCAAACGTCCATTGGTCACGGCCTACACCTATTAGGGCGACGAGCGCTAGGCCGTAGAGTACGGCTCGGTCGAGCTGATATCTATTCGTCGTGACCGAAGGAACCAGATGACAAAAAAATCGAGGGCCCCACCACATAAAAATGTAAAAATGGTTCATACTCGCACTAGTAGGGAAACTCCATCCATGGAAATTTACCATGGTTTGGCAACGTACAAAAATTACTATGGCTTGGCTATGCAAAAGTACCTACAAGCCCAAAACGACGTTTTATGCGGAAAATATGGCATGTGTGGACCACACGGGTAGGTGTAGGGTCGCCGCTATGTATGGTCGCGTCCGATGTTCACTTACGATTGCAAACGTCCATTGGTCACGGCCTACACCTATTAGGGCGACGAGTGCTAGGCCGTAGAGTACGGCTCGGGCCGAGCCGATATCTATTCGTCGTGACCGAAGGAACCGATGACAAAAAAATCGAGGGCCCCACCACATAAAAATGTAAAAATGGTTCATACTCGCACTAGTAGGGAAACTCCATCCATGGAAATTTACCATGGTTTGGCAACGTACAAAAATTACTATGGCTTGGCTATGCAAAAGTACCTACAAGCCCAAAACGATGTTTTATGCGGAAAATATGGCATGTGTGGACCACACGGGTAGGTGTAGGTGTGCCGCTATGTATGGTCGCGTCCGATGTTCACTTACGATTGCAAACGTCCATTGGTCACGGCCTACACCTATTAGGGCGACGAGCGCTAGGCCGTAGAGTACGGCTCGGCCGAGCCGATATCTATTCGTCGTGACCGAAGGAACCGATGACAAAAAAATCGAGGGCCCCACCACATAAAAATGTAAAAATGGTTCATACTCGCACTAGTAGGGAAACTCCATCCATGGAAATTTACCATGGTTTGGCAACGTACAAAAATTACTATGGCTTGGCTATGCAAAAGTACCTACAAGCCCAAAATGATGTTTTATGCGGAAAATATGGCATGTGTGGACCACACGGGTAGGTGTAGGGGTGCCGCTATGTATGGTCGCGTCCGATGTTCACTTACGATTGCAAACGTCCATTGGTCACGGCCTACACCTATTAGGGCGACGAGCGCTAGGCCGTAGAGTACGGCTCTTGGCCGAGCCGATATCTATTCGTCGTGACCGAAGGAACCGATGACAAAAATCGAGGGCCCCACCACATAAAAATGTAAAAATGGTTCATACTCGCACTAGTAGGGAAACTCCATCAGCGGAAATTTACCATGGTTTGGCAACGTAAAAAATTACTATAGCTTGGCTATGCAAAAGTACCTACAAGCCCAAAACGACGTTTTATGCGGAAAATATGGCATGTGTGGACCACACGGGTAGGTGTAGGGGCGCCGCTATGTATGGTCGCGTCCGATGTTCACTTACGATTGCAAACGTCCATTGGTCACGGCCTACACCTATTAGGGCGACGAGCGCTAGGCCGTAGAGTACGGCTCGGCCGAGCCGATATCTATTCGTCGTGACCGAAGGAACCGATGACAAAAAATCGAGGGCCCCACCACATAAAAATGTAAAAATGGTTCATACTCACACTAGTAGGGAAACTCCATCCATGGAAATTTACCATGGTTTGGCAACGTACAAAAATTACTATGGCTTGGCTATGCAAAAGTACCTACAAGCCCAAAACGACGTTTTATGCGGAAAATATGGCATGTGTGGACCACACGGGTAGGTGTAGGGGCGCCGCTATGTATGGTCGCATCCGATGTTCACTTACGATTGCAAACGTCCATTGGTCACGGCCTACACCTATTAGGGCGACGAGCGCTAGGCCGTAGAGTATGGCTCTGGCCGAGCCGATATCTATTCGTCGTGACCGAAGGAACCAGATGACAAAAAAATCGAGGGCCCCACCACATAAAAATGTAAAAATGGTTCATACTCGCACTAGTAGGGAAACTCCATCCATGGAAATTTACCATGGTTTGGCAACGTACAAAAATTACTATGGCTTGGCTATGCAAAAGTACCTACAAGCCCAAAATGACGTTTTATGCGGAAAATATGGCATGTGTGGACCACACGGGTAGGTGTAGGGGCGCCGCTATGTATGGTCGCGTCCGATGTTCACTTACAATTGCAAACGTCCATTGGTCACGGCCTACACCTATTAGGGCGACGAGCGCTAGGCCGTAGAGTACGGCTCGGTCGAGCCGATATCTATTCGTCGTGACCGAAGGAACCGTATGACAAAAAAATCGAGGGCCCCACCACATAAAAATGTAAAAATGGTTCATACTCGCACTAGTAGGGAAACTCCATCCATGGAAATTTACCATGGTTTGGCAACGTACAAAAATTACTATGGCTTGGCTATGCAAAAGTACCTACAAGCCCAAAACGATGTTTTATGCGGAAAATATGGCATCTGTGGACCACACGGGTAGGTGTAGGGGCGCCGCTATGTATGGTCGTGTCCGATGTTCACTTACGATTGCAAACGTCCATTGGTCACGGCCTACACCTATTAGGGCGACGAGCGCTAGGCCGTAGAGTACGGCTCGGTCCGAGCCGATATCTATTCGTCGTGACCGAAGGAACCGATGACAAAAATCGAGGGCCCCACCACATAAAAATGTAAAAATGGTTCATACTCGCACTAGTAGGGAAACTCCATCGATGGAAATTTACAATGGTTTGGCAACGTACAAAAATTACTATGGCTTGGCTATGCAAAAGTACCTACAAGCCCAAAACGACGTTTTATGCGGAAAATATGGCATGTGTGGACCACACGGGTAGGTGTAGGGGCGCCGCTATGTATGGTCGCGTCCGATGTTCACTTATGATTGCAAACGTCCATTGGTCACGGCCTACACCTATTAGGGAGACGAGCGCTAGGCCGTAGAGTACGGCTCTGGCGAGCCGATATCTATTCGTCGTGACCGAAGGAACCGATGACAAAAAAATCGAGGGCCCCACCACATAAAAATGTAAAAATGGTTCATACTCGCACTAGTAGGGAAACTCCATCCATGGAAATTTACCATGGCTTGGCAACGTACAAAAATTACTATGGCTTGGCTATGCAAAAGTACCTACAAGCCCAAAACGACGTTTTATGCGGAAAAATATGGCATGTGTGGACCACACGGGTAGGTGTAGGGGCGCCGCTATGTATGGTCACGTCCGATGTTCACTTACGATTGCAAACGTCCATTGGTCACGGCCTACACCTATTAGGGCGACGAGCGCTAGGCCGTAGAGTACGGCTCTGGCCGAGCCGATATCTATTCGTCGTGACCGAAGGAACCGATGACAAAAAATCGAGGGCCCCACCACATAAAAATGTAAAAATGGTTCATACTCGCACTAGTAGGGAAACTCCATCCATGGAAATTTACCATGGCTTGGCAACGTACAAAAATTACTATGGCTTGGCTATGCAAAAGTACCTACAAGCCCAAAACGACGTTTTATGCGGAAAATATGGCATGTGTGGACCACACGGGTAGGTGTAGGGGCGCCGCTATGTATGGTCGCATCCGATGTTCACTTACGATTGCAAACGTCCATTGGTCACGGCCTACACCTATTAGGGCGACGAGCGCTAGGCCGTAGAGTACGGCTCGGTCGAGCTGATATCTATTCGTCGTGACCGAAGGAACCAGATGACAAACAAATCGAGGGCCCCACCACATAAAAATGTAAAAATGGTTCATACTCGCACTAGTAGGGAAACTCCATCCATGGAAATTTACCATGGTTTGGCAACGTACAAAAATTACTATGGCTTGGCTATGCAAAAGTACCTACAAGCCCAAAACGACGTTTTATGCGGAAAATATGGCATGTGTGGACCACACGGGTAGGTGTAGGGCGCCGCTATGTATGGTCGCGTCCGATGTTCACTTACGATTGCAAACGTCCATTGGTCACGGCCTACACCTATTAGGGCGACGAGCGCTAGGCCGTAGAGTACGGCTCGGCCGAGCCGATATCTATTCATCGTGACCGAAGGAACCAGATGACAAACAAATCGAGGGCCCCACCACATAAAAATGTAAAAATGGTTCATACTCGCACTAGTAGGGAAACTCCATTCGTGGAAATTTACCATGGTTTGGCAACGTACAAAAATTACTATGGCTTGGCTATGCAAAAGTACCTACAAGCCCAAAACGACGTTTTATGCGGAAAATATGGCATGTGTGGACCACACGGGTAGGTGTAGGGGCGCCGCTATGTATGGTCGCGTCCGATGTTCACTTACGATTGCAAACGTCCATTGGTCACGGCCTACACCTATTAGGAGCGACGAGCGCTAGGCCAGAGTACGGCTCTGGCCGAGCCGATATCTATTCGTCGTGACCGAAGGAACCATGACAAAAAAATCGAGGGCCCCACCACATAAAAATGTAAAAATGGTTCATACTCACACTAGTAGGGAAACTCCATCCATGGAAATTTACCATGGCTTGGCAACGTACAAAAATTACTATGGCTTGGCTATGCAAAAGTACCTACAAGCCCAAAACGACGTTTTATGCGGAAAATATGGCATGTGTGGACCACACGGGTAGGTGTAGGGGCGCCGCTATGTATGGTCACGTCCGATGTTCACTTACGATTGCAAACGTCCATTGGTCACGGCCTACACCTATTAGGGCGACGAGCGCTAGGCCGTAGAGTACGGCTCGGCCGAGCCGATATCTATTCGTCGTGACCGAAGGAACCGATGACAAAAAAATCGAGGGCCCCACCACATAAAAACGTAAAAATGGTTCATACTCGCACTAGTAGGGAAACTCCATCCATGGAAATTTACCATGGCTTGGCAACGTACAAAAATTACTATGGCTTGGCTATGCAAAAGTACCTACAAGCCCAAAACGACGTTTTATGCGGAAAATATGGCATGTGTGGACCACACGGGTAGGTGTAGGGGCGCCGCCATGTATGGTCGCGTCCGATGTTCACTTACGATTGCAAACGTCCATTGGTCACGGCCTACACCTATTAGGGCGACGAGCGCTAGGCCGTAGAGTACGGCTCGGCCGAGCCGATATCTATTCGTCGTGACCGAAGGAACCGATGACAAACAAATCGAGGGCCCCACCACATAAAAATGTAAAAATGGTTCATACTCGCACTAGTAGGGAAACTCCATCGTGGAAATTTACCATGGTTTGGCAACGTACAAAAATTACTATGGCTTGGCTATGCAAAAGTACCTACAAGCCCAAAACGACGTTTTATGCGGAAAATATGGCATGTGTGGACCACACGGGTAGGTGTAGGGCGCCGCTATGTATGGTCGCGTCCGATGTTCACTTACGATTGCAAACGTCCATTGGTCACGGCCTACACCTATTAGGGCGACGAGCGCTAGGCCGTAGAGTACGGCTCGGCCGAGCCGATATCTATTCGTCGTGACCGAAGGAACCGATGACAAACAAATCGAGGACCCCACCACATAAAAATGTAAAAATGGTTCATACTCGCACTAGTAGGGAAACTCCATTCGTGGAAATTTACCATGGTTTGGCAACGTACAAAAATTACTATGGCTTGGCTATGCAAAAGTACCTACAAGCCCAAAACGACGTTTTATGCGGAAAATATGGCATGTGTGGACCACACGGGTAGGTGTAGGGGCGCCGCTATGTATGGTCGCGTCCGATGTTCACTTACGATTGCAAACGTCCATTGGTCACGGCCTACACCTATTAGGGCGACGAGCGCTAGGCCGTAGAGTACGGCTCGGTCGAGCTGATATCTATTCGTCGTGACCGAAGGAACCAGATGACAAACAAATCGAGGGCCCCACCACATAAAAATGTAAAAATGGTTCATACTCGCACTAGTAGGGAAACTCCATCCATGGAAATTTACCATGGTTTGGCAACGTACAAAAATTACTATGGCTTGGCTATGCAAAAGTACCTACAAGCCCAAAACGACGTTTTATGCGGAAAATATGGCATGTGTGGACCACACGGGTAGGTGTAGGGGCGCCGCTATGTATGGTCGCGTCCGATGTTCACTTACGATTGCAAACGTCCATTGGTCACGGCCTACACCTATTAGGGCGACGAGCGCTAGGCCGTAGAGTACGGCTCGGTCGAGCTGATATCTATTCGTCGTGACCGAAGGAACCAGATGACAAAAAAATCGAGGGCCCCACCACATAAAAATGTAAAAATGGTTCATACTCGCACTAGTAGGGAAACTCCATCAATGGAAATTTACCATGGTTTGGCAACGTACAAAAATTACTATGGCTTGGCTATGCAAAAGTACCTACAAGCCCAAAACGACGTTTTATGCGGAAAATATGGCATGTGTGGACCACACGGGTAGGTGTAGGGGCGCCGCTATGTATGGTCGCGTCCGATGTTCACTTACGATTGCAAACGTCCATTGGTCACGGCCTACACCTATTAGGGCGACGAGCGCTAGGCCGTAGAGTACGGCTCTGGCCGAGCCGATATCTATTCGTCGTGACCGAAGGAACCGATGACAAAAATCGAGGGCCCCACCACATAAAAATGTAAAAATGGTTCATACTCGCACTAGTAGGGAAACTCCATCCATGGAAATTTACCATGGCTTGGCAACGTACAAAAATTACTATGGCTTGGCTATGCAAAAGTACCTACAAGCCCAAAACGACGTTTTATGCGGAAAATATGGCATGTGTGGACCACACGGGTAGGTGTAGGGGCGCCGCTATGTATGGTCGCGTCCGATGTTCACTTACGATTGCAAACGTCCATTGGTCACGGCCTACACCTATTAGGGCGACGAGCGCTAGGCCAGAGTACGGCTCGGCCGAGCCGATATCTATTCGTCGTGACCGAAGGAACCGATGACAAACAAATCGAGGGCCCCACCACATAAAAATGTAAAAATGGTTCATACTCGCACTAGTAGGGAAACTCCATCCATGGAAATTTACCATGGTTTGGCAACGTACAAAAATTACTATGGCTTGGCTATGCAAAAGTACCTACAAGCCCAAAACGACGTTTTATGCGGAAAATATGGCATGTGTGGACCACACGGGTAGGTGTAGGGGGCCGCTATGTATGGTCGCGTCCGATGTTCACTTACGATTGCAAACGTCCATTGGTCACGGCCTACACCTATTAGGGGCGACGAGCGCTAGGCCGTAGAGTACGGCCTTGGCCGAGCCGATATCTATTCGTCGTGACCGAAGGAACCAGATGACAAAAAAATCGAGGGCCCCACCACATAAAAATGTAAAAATGGTTCATACTCGCACTAGTAGGGAAACTCCATCAATGGAAATTTACCATGGTTTGGCAACGTACAAAAATTACTATGGCTTGGCTATGCAAAAGTACCTACAAGCCCAAAACGACGTTTTATGCGGAAAATATGGCATGTGTGGACCACACGGGTAGGTGTAGGGGCGCCGCTATGTATGGTCGCATCCGATGTTCACTTACGATTGCAAACGTCCATTGGTCACGGCCTACACCTATTAGGGCGACGAGCGCTAGGCCGTAGAGTACGGCTCGGCCGAGCCGATATCTATTCGTCGTGACCGAAGGAACCGATGACAAAAAATCGAGGGCCCCACCACATAAAAATGTAAAAATGGTTCATACTCGCACTAGTAGGGAAACTCCATTCGTGGAAATTTACCATGGTTTGGCAACGTACAAAAATTACTATGGCTTGTCTATGCAAAAGTACCTACAAGCCCAAAACGACGTTTATGCGGAAAATATGGCATGTGTGGACCACACGGGTAGGTGTAGGGGCGCCGCTATGTATGGTCGCGTCCGATGTTCACTTACGATTGCAAACGTCCATTGGTCACGGCCTACACCTATTAGGGCGACGAGCGCTAGGCCGTAGAGTACGGCTCGGCGAGCGATATCTATTCGTCGTGACCGAAGGAACCGATGACAAAAAAATCGAGGGCCCCACCACATAAAAATGTAAAAATGGTTCATACTCGCACTAGTAGGGAAACTCCATCCATGGAAATTTACCATGGCTTGGCAACGTACAAAAATTACTATGGCTTGGCTATGCAAAAGTACCTACAAGCCCAAAACGACGTTTTATGCGGAAAATATGGCATGTGTGGACCACACGGGTAGGTGTAGGGGCGCCGCTATGTATGGTCGCGTCCGATGTTCACTTACGATTGCAAACGTCCATTGGTCACGGCCTACACCTATTAGGGCGACGAGCGCTAGGCCGTAGAGTACGGCTCGGTCGAGCCGATATCTATTCGTCGTGACCGAAGGAACCGATGACAAACAAATCGAGGGCCCCACCACATAAAAATGTAAAAATGGTTCATACTCGCACTAGAGGGAAACTCCATCCATGGAAATTTACCATGGTTTGGCAACGTACAAAAATTACTATGGCTTGGCTATGCAAAAGTACCTACAAGCCCAAAACGACGTTTTATGCGGAAAATATGGCATGTGTGGACCACACGGGTAGGTGTAGGGGCGCCGCTATGTATGGTCGCGTCCGATGTTCACTTACGATTGCAAACGTCCATTGGTCACGGCCTACACCTATTAGGGCGACGAGCGCTAGGCCGTAGAGTACGGCTCGGTCGAGCCGATATCTATTCGTCGTGACCGAAGGAACCGATGACAAACAAATCGAGGGCCCCACCACATAAAAATGTAAAAATGGTTCATACTCGCACTAGTAGGGAAACTCCATCCATGGAAATTTACCATGGCTTGGCAACGTACAAAAATTACTATGGCTTGGCTATGCAAAAGTACCTACAAGCCCAAAACGACGTTTTATGCGGAAAATATGGCATGTGTGGACCACACGGGTAGGTGTAGGGGCACCGCTATGTATGGTCGCATCCGATGTTCACTTACGATTGCAAACGTCCATTGGTCACGGCCTACACCTATTAGGGCGACGAGCGCTAGGTCGTAGAGTACGGCTCGGTCGAGCTGATATCAATTCGTCATGACCGAAGGAACCGATGACAAAAAAATCGAGGGCCCCACCACATAAAAATGTAAAAATGGTTCATACTCGCACTAGTAGGGAAACTCCATCCGTGGAAATTTACCATGGTTTGGCAACGTACAAAAATTACTATGGCTTGGCTATGCAAAAGTACCTACAAGCCCAAAACGACGTTTTATGCGGAAAATATGGCATGTGTGGACCACACGGGTAGGTGTAGGGGCGCCGCTATGTATGGTCGCGTCCGATGTTCACTTACAATTGCAAACGTCCATTGGTCACGGCCTACACCTATTAGGGAGACGAGCGCTAGGCCGTCAGAGTACGGCTCGGCCGAGCGATATCTATTCGTCGTGACCGAAGGAACCGATGACAAAAAAATCGAGGGCCCCACCACATAAAATGTAAAAATGGTTCATACTCGCACTAGTAGGGAAACTCCATCCATGGAAATTTACCATGGTTTGGCAACGTACAAAAATTACTATGGCTTGGCTATGCAAAAGTACCTACAAGCCCAAAACGACGTTTATGCGGAAAATATGGCATGTGTGGACCACACGGGTAGGTGTAGGGCGCGCTATGTATGGTCGCATCCGATGTTCACTTACGATTGCAAACGTCCATTGGTCACGGCCTACACCTATTAGGCGATGAGCGCTAGGTCGTAGAGTACGGCTCGGTCGAAATGCCGATATCTATTCGTCGTGACCGAAGGAACCGATGACAAAAATCGAGGGCCCCACCACATAAAAATGTAAAAATGGTTCATACTCGCACTAGTAGGGAAACTCCATCGCATGGAAATTTACCATGGTTTGGCAACGTACAAAAATTACTATGGCTTGGCTATGCAAAAGTACCTACAAGCCCAAAACGACGTTTTATGCGGAAAATATGGCATGTGTGGACCACACGGGTAGGTGTAGGGGCGCCGCTATGTATGGTCGCGTCCGATGTTCACTTACAATTGCAAACGTCCATTGGTCACGGCCTACACCTATTAGGAGACGAGCGCTAGGCCGTAGAGTACGGCTCGGCCGAGCCGATATCTATTCGTCGTGACCGAAGGAACCGGATGACAAAAAAATCGAGGGCCCCACCACATAAAAATGTAAAAATGGTTCATACTCGCACTAGTAGGGAAACTCCATCCATGGAAATTTACCATGGTTTGGCAACGTACAAAAATTACTATGGCTTGGCTATGCAAAAGTACCTACAAGCCCAAAACGACGTTTTATGCGGAAAATATGGCATGTGTGGACCACACGGGTAGGTGTAGGGGCGCCGCTATGTATGGTCGCATCCGATGTTCACTTACGATTGCAAACGTCCATTGGTCACGGCCTACACCTATTAGGGCGATGAGCGCTAGGCCGTAGAGTACGGCTCTTGGCCGAGCCGATATCTATTCGTCGTGACCGAAGGAACCAGATGACAAAAAAATCGAGGGCCCCACCACATAAAAATGTAAAAATGGTTCATACTCGCACTAGTAGGGAAACTCCATCCTTGGAAATTTACCATGGTTTGGCAACGTACAAAAATTACTATGGCTTGGCTATGCAAAAGTACCTACAAGCCCAAAACGACGTTTTATGCGGAAAATATGGCATGTGTGGACCACACGGGTAGGTGTAGGGCGCGCTATGTATGGTCGCGTCCGATGTTCACTTACAATTGCAAACGTCCATTGGTCACGGCCTACACCTATTAGGGAGATGAGCGCTAGGCCAGAGTACGGCTCGGCCGAGCCGATATCTATTCGTCGTGACCGAAGGAACCGCATGACAAAAAAATCGAGGGCCCCACCACATAAAAATGTAAAAATGGTTCATACTCGCACTAGTAGGGAAACTCCATCCATGGAAATTTACCATGGTTTGGCAACGTACAAAAATTACTATGGCTTGGCTATGCAAAAGTACCTACAAGCCCAAAACGACGTTTTATGCGTAAAATATGGCATGTGTGGACCACACGGGTAGGTGTAGGGGCGCTGCTATGTATGGTCGCATCCGATGTTCACTTACGATTGCAAACGTCCATTGGTCACGGCCTACACCTATTAGGGCGATGAGCGCTAGGCCGTAGAGTACGGCTCGGCCGAGCCGATATCTATTCGTCGTGACCGAAGGAACCAGATGACAAAAAAATCGAGGGCCCCACCACATAAAAATGTAAAAATGGTTCATACTCGCACTAGTAGGGAAACTCCATCTATGGAAATTTACCATGGTTTGGCAACGTACAAAAATTACTATGGCTTGGCTATGCAAAAGTACCTACAAGCCCAAAACGACGTTTTATGCGGAAAATATGGCATGTGTGGACCACACGGGTAGGTGTAGGGGCGCCGCTATGTATGGTCGCGTCCGATGTTCACTTACGATTGCAAACGTCCATTGGTCACGGCCTACACCTATTAGGGCGACGAGCGCTAGGCCAGAGTACGGCTCTGGCCGAGCGATATCTATTCGTCGTGACCGAAGGAACCGTATGACAAAAAAATCGAGGGCCCCACCACATAAAAATGTAAAAATGGTTCATACTCGCACTAGTAGGGAAACTCCATCCATGGAAATTTACCATGGTTTGGCAACGTACAAAAATTACTATGGCTTGGCTATGCAAAAGTACCTACAAGCCCAAAACGACGTTTTATGCGGAAAATATGGCATGTGTGGACCACACGGGTAGGTGTAGGGCGCGCTATGTATGGTCGCATCCGATGTTCACTTACGATTGCAAACATCCATTGGTCACGGCCTACACCTATTAGGGCGACGAGCGCTAGGCCGTAGAGTACGGCTCGGTCGAGCTGATATCTATTCGTCAGACCGAAGGAACCAGATGACAAAAATCGAGGGCCCCACCACATAAAAATGTAAAAATGGTTCATACTCGCACTAGTAGGGAAACTCCATTCGTGGAAATTTACCATGGTTTGGCAACGTACAAAAATTACTATGGCTTGGCTATGCAAAAGTACCTACAAGCCCAAAACGACGTTTTATGCGGAAAATATGGCATGTGTGGACCACACGGGTAGGTGTAGGGCGCCGCTATGTATGGTCGCGTCCGATGTTCACTTACAATTGCAAACGTCCATTGGTCACGGCCTACACCTATTAGGGAGACGAGCGCTAGGCCGTAGAGTACGGCTCGGTCGAGCTGATATCTATTCGTCGTGACCGAAGGAACCATGACAAAAAAATCGAGGGCCCCACCACATAAAAATGTAAAAATGGTTCATACTCGCACTAGTAGGGAAACTCCATCAATGGAAATTTACCATGGTTTGGCAACGTACAAAAATTACTATGGCTTGGCTATGCAAAAGTACCTACAAGCACAAAACGACGTTTTATGCGGAAAATATGGCATGTGTGGACCACACGGGTAGGTGTAGGGGCGCCGCTATGTATGGTCGCATCCGATGTTCACTTACGATTGCAAACGTCCATTGGTCAGGCCTACACCTATTAGGGCGACGAGCGCTAGGCCGTAGAGTACGGCTCGGCCGAGCCGATATCTATTCGTCGTGACCGAAGGAACCAGATGACAAAAATCGAGGGCCCCACCACATAAAAATGTAAAAATGGTTCATACTCGCACTAGTAGGGAAACTCCATTCGTGGAAATTTACCATGGTTTGGCAACGTACAAAAATTACTATGGCTTGGCTATGCAAAAGTACCTACAAGCCCAAAACGACGTTTTATGCGGAAAATATGGCATGTGTGGACCACACGGGTAGGTGTAGGGCGCCGCTATGTATGGTCGCGTCCGATGTTCACTTACGATTGCAAACGTCCATTGGTCACGGCCTACACCTATTAGGGCGACGAGCGCTAGGCCGTAGAGTACGGCTCTTGGCCGTCGAGCCGATATCTATTCGTCGTGACCGAAGGAACCGATGACAAACAAATCGAGGGCCCCACCACATAAAAATGTAAAAATGGTTCATACTCGCACTAGTAGGGAAACTCCATCCATGGAAATTTACCATGGTTTGGCAACGTACAAAAATTACTATGGCTTGGCTATGCAAAAGTACCTACAAGCCCAAAACGACGTTTTATGCGGAAAATATGGCATGTGTGGACCACATGGGTAGGTGTAGGGGCGCCGCTATGTATGGTCGCGTCCGATGTTCACTTACGATTGCAAACGTCCATTGGTCACGGCCTACACCTATTAGGGCGACGAGCGCTAGGCCGTAGAGTACGGCTCGGTCGAGCTGATATCTATTCGTCGTGACCGAAGGAACCGGACAAAAAAATCGAGGGCCCCACCACATAAAAATGTAAAAATGGTTCATACTCGCACTAGTAGGGAAACTCCATCCATGGAAATTTACCATGGTTTGGCAACGTACAAAAATTACTATGGCTTGGCTATGCAAAAGTACCTACAAGCCCAAAACGACGTTTTATGCGGAAAATATGGCATGTGTGGACCACACGGGTAGGTGTAGGGGCGCCGCTATGTATGGTCGCATCCGATGTTCACTTACGATTGCAAACATCCATTGGTCACGGCCTACACCTATTAGGGCGACGAGCGCTAGGCCAGAGTACGGCTCGGTCGAGCCGATATCTATTCGTCGTGACCGAAGGAACCAGATGACAAAAATCGAGGGCCCCACCACATAAAAATGTAAAAATGGTTCATACTCGCACTAGTAGGGAAACTCCATTCGTGGAAATTTACCATGGTTTGGCAACGTACAAAAATTACTATGGCTTGGCTATGCAAAAGTACCTACAAGCCCAAAACGACGTTTTATGCGGAAAATATGGCATGTGTGGACCACACGGTAGGTGTAGGGCGCCGCTATGTATGGTCGCGTCCGATGTTCACTTACAATTGCAAACGTCCATTGGTCACGGCCTACACCTATTAGGGAGACGAGCGCTAGGCCGTAGAGTACGGCTCGGTCGAGCTGATATCTATTCGTCGTGACCGAAGGAACCAGATGACAAAAAAATCGAGGGCCCCACCACATAAAAATGTAAAAATGGTTCATACTCGCACTAGTAGGAAACTCCATCAGTGGAAATTTACCATGGTTTGGCAACGTACAAAAATTACTATGGCTTGGCTATGCAAAAGTACCTACAAGCCCAAAACGACGTTTTATGCGGAAAATATGGCATGTGTGGACCACACGGGTAGGTGTAGGGGCGCCGCTATGTATGGTCGCATCCGATGTTCACTTACGATTGCAAACGTCCATTGGTCACGGCCTACACCTATTAGGGCGATGAGCGCTAGGCCGTAGAGTACGGCTCGGTCGAGCTGATATCTATTCGTCGTGACCGAAGGAACCAGATGACAAAAAATCGAGGGCCCCACCACATAAAAATGTAAAAATGGTTCATACTCGCACTAGTAGGGAAACTCCATTCGTGGAAATTTACCATGGTTTGGCAACGTACAAAAATTACTATGGCTTGGCTATGCAAAAGTACCTACAAGCCCAAAACGACGTTTTATGCGGAAAATATGGCATGTGTGGACCACACGGGTAGGTGTAGGGGCGCCGCTATGTATGGTCGCGTCCGATGTTCACTTACGATTGCAAACGTCCATTGGTCACGGCCTACACCTATTAGGGCGACGAGCGCTAGGCCGTAGAGTACGGCTCGGTCAGCTGATATCTATTCGTCGTGACCGAAGGAACCGTATGACAAAAAAATCGAGGGCCCCACCACATAAAAATGTAAAAATGGTTCATACTCGCACTAGTAGGGAAACTCCATCCATGGAAATTTACCATGGCTTGGCAACGTACAAAAATTACTATGGCTTGGCTATGCAAAAGTACCTACAAGCCCAAAACGACGTTTTATGCGGAAAATATGGCATGTGTGGACCACACGGGTAGGTGTAGGGGCGCCGCTATGTATGGTCGCGTCCGATGTTCACTTACGATTGCAAACGTCCATTGGTCACGGCCTACACCTATTAGGGCGACGAGCGCTAGGCCGTAGAGTACGGCTCTGGCCGAGCCGATATCTATTCGTCGTGACCGAAGGAACCGTATGACAAAAATCGAGGGCCCCACCACATAAAAATGTAAAAATGGTTCATACTCGCACTAGTAGGGAAACTCCATTCGTGGAAATTTACCATGGTTTGGCAACGTACAAAAATTACTATGGCTTGGCTATGCAAAAGTACCTACAAGCCCAAAACGACGTTTTATGCGGAAAATATGGCATGTGTGGACCACACGGGTAGGTGTAGGGGCGCCGCTATGTATGGTCGCGTCCGATGTTCACTTACGATTGCAAACGTCCATTGGTCACGGCCTACACCTATTAGGGCGACGAGCGCTAGGCCGTGAGTACGGCTCTGGCCGAGGCCGTGATATCTATTCGTCGTGACCGAAGGAACCAGATGACAAACAAATCGAGGGCCCCACCACATAAAAATGTAAAAATGGTTCATACTCGCACTAGTAGGGAAACTCCATCCATGGAAATTTACCATGGTTTGGCAACGTACAAAAATTACTATGGCTTGGCTATGCAAAAGTACCTACAAGCCCAAAACGACGTTTTATGCGGAAAATATGGCATGTGTGGACCACACGGGTAGGTGTAGGGGCGCCGCTATGTATGGTCGCGTCCGATGTTCACTTACGATTGCAAACGTCCATTGGTCACGACCTACACCTATTAGGGCGACGAGCGCTAGGCCGTAGAGTACGGCTCGGGCGAGCCGATATCTATTCGTCGTGACCGAAGGAACCCGATGACAAAAAAATCGAGGGCCCCACCACATAAAAATGTAAAAATGGTTCATACTCGCACTAGTAGGGAAACTCCATCCCCGGAAATTTACCATGGCTTGGCAACGTACAAAAATTACTATGGCTTGGCTATGCAAAAGTACCTACAAGCCCAAAACGACGTTTTATGCGGAAAATATGGCATGTGTGGACCACACGGGTAGGTGTAGGGCGCCGCTATGTATGGTCGCGTCCGATGTTCACTTACGATTGCAAACGTCCATTGGTCACGGCCTACACCTATTAGGGCGACGAGCGCTAGGGTCAGAGTACTACGGCGAGCCGATATCTATTCGTCGTGACCGAAGGAACCAGATGACAAAAAAATCGAGGGCCCCACCACATAAAAATGTAAAAATGGTTCATACTCGCACTAGTAGGAAACTCCATCCATGGAAATTTACCATGGCTTGGCAACGTACAAAAATTACTATGGCTTGGCTATGCAAAAGTACCTACAAGCCCAAAACGACGATTTATGCGGAAAATATGGCATGTGTGGACCACACGGGTAGGTGTAGGGGCGCCGCTATGTATGGTCGCGTCTAATGTTCACTTACGATTGCAAACGTCCATTGGTCACGGCCTACACCTATTAGGGCGACGAGCGCTAGGTCAGAGAGTACGGCTCGGTCGAGCCGATATCTATTCGTCGTGACCGAAGGAACCGATGACAAAAATCGAGGGCCCCACCACATAAAAATGTAAAAATGGTTCATACTCGCACTAGTAGGGAAACTCCATTCGTGGAAATTTACCATGGTTTGGCAACGTACAAAAATTACTATGGCTTGGCTATGCAAAAGTACCTACAAGCCCAAAACGACGTTTTATGCGGAAAATATGGCATGTGTGGACCACACGGTAGGTGTAGGGCGCGCTATGTATGGTCGCGTCCGATGTTCACTTACGATTGCAAACGTCCATTGGTCACGGCCTACACCTATTAGGGCGACGAGCGCTAGGCCGTAGAGTACGGCTCGGCCGAGCCGATATCTATTCGTCGTGACCGAAGGAACCGGATGACAAACAAATCGAGGGCCCCACCACATAAAAATGTAAAAATGGTTCATACTCGCACTAGTAGGGAAACTCCATCCATGGAAATTTACCATGGTTTGGCAACGTACAAAAATTACTATGGCTTGGCTATGCAAAAGTACCTACAAGCCCAAAACGACGTTTTATGCGGAAAATATGGCATGTGTGGACCACACGGTAGGTGTAGGGGCGCCGCTATGTATGGTCGCGTCCGATGTTCACTTACGATTGCAAACGTCCATTGGTCACGACCTACACCTATTAGGGCGACGAGCGCTAGGCCAGAGTACGGCTCGAGCTGAGCTGATATCTATTCGTCGTGACCGAAGGAACCGATGACAAAAAAATCGAGGGCCCCACCACATAAAAATGTAAAAATGGTTCATACTCGCACTAGTAGGGAAACTCCATCCCCGGAAATTTACCATGGCTTGGCAACGTACAAAAATTACTATGGCTTGGCTATGCAAAAGTACCTACAAGCCCAAAACGACGTTTTATGCGGAAAATATGGCATGTGTGGACCACACGGGTAGGTGTAGGGGCGCCGCTATGTATGGTCGCGTCCGATGTTCACTTACGATTGCAAACGTCCATTGGTCACGGCCTACACCTATTAGGGCGACGAGCGCTAGGTCAGAGAGTACGGCTCGGCCGAGCCGATATCTATTCGTCGTGACCGAAGGAACCGATGACAAACAAATCGAGGGCCCCACCACATAAAAATGTAAAAATGGTTCATACTCGCACTAGTAGGGAAACTCCATCCATGGAAATTTACCATGGCTTGGCAACGTAAAAATTACTATGGCTTGGCTATGCAAAAGTACCTACAAGCCCAAAACGACGTTTTATGCGGAAAATATGGCATGTGTGGACCACACGGGTAGGTGTAGGGCACCGCTATGTATGGTCGCTCCGATGTTCACTTACAATTGCAAACGTCCATTGGTCACGGCCTACACCTATTAGGGCGACGAGCGCTAGGTCGTAGAGTACGGCTCAGTCGAGCCGATATCTATTCGTCGTGGACCGAAGGAACCGATGAAAAAAAAATCGAGGGCCTCACCACATAAAAATGTAAAAATGGTTCATACTCGCACTAGTAGGGAAACTCCATCCGTGGAAATTTACCATGGTTTGGCAACGTACAAAAATTACTATGGCTTGGCTATGCAAAAGTACCTACAAGCCCAAAACGACGTTTTATGCGGAAAATATGGCATGTGTGGACCACACGGGTAGGTGTAGGGGCGCCGCTATGTATGGTCGCGTCCGATGTTCACTTATGATTGCAAACGTCCATTGGTCATGGCCTACGCCTATTAGGGCGACGAGCGCTAGGCCGTAGAGTACGGCTCGGCCGAGCCGATATCTTCATTCGTCGTGACCGGGAACCGGATGACAAACAAATCGAGGGCCCCACCACATAAAAATGTAAAAAATGGTTCATACTCGCACTAGTAGGGAAACTCCATCCCCGGAAATTTACCATGGTTTGGCAACGTACAAAAATTACTATGGCTTGGCTATGCAAAAGTACCTTCAAGCCCAAAACGACGTTTTATGCTGGAAAATATGGCATGTGTGGACCACATGGGTAGGTGTAGGGCGCCGCTATGTATGGTCGCGTCCGATGTTCACTTACGATTGCAAACGTCCATTGGTCACGGCCTACACCTATTAGGGCGACGAGCGCTAGGCCGAGTACGGCTCGGGCCGAGCCGATATCTCATTCGTCAGACCGAAGGAACCAGATGACAAAAATCGAGGGCCCCACCACATAAAAATGTAAAAATGGTTCATACTCGCACTAGTAGGAAACTCCATCCATGGAAATTTACCATGGCTTGGCAACGTATAAAAATTACTATGGCTTGGCTATGCAAAAGTACCACAAGCCCAAACGACGTTTTATGCGGAAAATATGGCATGTGTGGACCACACGGGTAGGTGTAGGGGCGCCGCTATGTATGGTCGCGTCCGATGTTCACTTACGATTGCAAACATCCATTGGTCACGGCCTACACCTATTAGGGCGACGAGCCTAGGCGTGAGTACGGCTTGGCGAGTGATATTATTCGTCGTGGACCGAAGGAACCAAGATGACAAAAAAAATCGAGGGCCCCACCACATAAAAAACGTAAAAAATGGTTCATACTCGCACTAGTAGGGAAACTCCATCCATGGAAATTTACCATGGCTTGGCAACGTACAAAAATTACTATGGCTTGGCTATGCAAAAGTACCTACAAGCCCAAAAACGACGTTTATGCGGAAAATATGGCATGTGTGGACCACACGGGTAGGTGTAGGGCGCCGCTATGTATGGTCGCGTCCGATGTTCACTTACGATTGCAAACGTCCATTGGTCACTGCCTACACCTATTAGGGCGACGCGCTAGGTCAGAGAGTACGGCCTTGGCCGAGCCGATATCTATTCGTCGGGACCGAAGGAACCAGGATGACAAAAAAATCGAGGGCCCCACCACATAAAAATGTAAAAATGGTTCATACTCGCACTAGTAGGGGAAACTCCATCCATGGAAATTTACCATGGCTTGGCAACGTACAAAAATTACTATGGCTTGGCTATGCAAAAGTACCTACAAGCCCAAAACGACGTTTTATGCGGAAAATATGGCATGTGGACCACACGGTAGGTGTAGGGCCGCTTATGTATGGTCGCGTCCGATGTTCACTTACGACGCAAACGTCCATTGGTCACGGCCTACACCTATTAGGGCGACGAGCGCTAGGTCAGAGAGTAAGGCTCTGGCCGAGGATATCTATTCGTCGTGACCGAAGGAACCAAGATGACAAAAATCGAGGCCCCACCACATAAAAACGTAAAAATGGTTCATACTCGCACTAGTAGGGGAAACTCCATCCATGGAAATTTACCATGGCTTGGCAACGTATTAAAAATTACTATGGCTTGGCTATGCAAAGTACCTACAAGCCCAAACGACGCTTTATGCGTTTAAAATATGGCATGTGTGGACCACACGGGTAGTGTAGGGGCGCCGCTATGTATGGTCGCATCCGATGTTCACTTACGATTGCAAACGTCCATTGGTCACGGCCTACACCTATTAGGGCAACGAGCGCTAGGCTCCCAGAGGACTCGCCTTGGCCGAGCCGATATCTGGGATCTGTCAGTGGACCGGCGGAACCGATGACAAAAAATCGAGGGCCCCACCATAAAATGTAAAAATGGTTCATACTCACACTAGTAGGGAAACTCCATCCATGGAAATTTACCATGGTTTGGCAACGACAAAAATTACTATGGCTTTGCTATGCAAAAGTACCTACAAGCCCAAAACGACGTTTTATGCTTTAAAATATGGCATGTGTGGACCACACTAGTAGGTGTAGGGGTGCCGCTATGTATGGTCGCGTCCGATGTTCACTTACGATTGCAAACGTCCATTGGTCACGCTTACACCTATTAGG